>JASDQU010248710.1:5156-15247 GCA_032191745.1 Picea mariana
CTAGTTGGGTGTTATTTCAGTTAAAACTCTTTTATGTTTAGTTTCTTTCCAGTTTTTGTTCTCATGGACAATTATGAATATTATAGACTGCCACTCGTCCTTGTTTCCTCCGGGCAGGGCATATGGTGGTCGACCTCTTTTGGACATGTTATCTAGGGCTACCAACTGTTTCGGTTTCAAATTTTTTGGCGGAACAACTGGAAGCCCAATGACAGATGTATATTTCTGTTTATGACATAATATAAAGGATCTACTCTCTCTTTTTTACTTAAAAAAAAATGAATAGTATAAACAATTATTTAAATTTTATTCAATATTATTTTTAATGTTTTTAAATGTAAATTTGGAATTTTGATTTTGTTTATGATAATAAAGGTTTGTACCTAGAAATTGATCCTTCTTGACTATAGAATTAAAATGGATATATACTTGTATATACTATTTTATATTAATATTAATAAATAAACTATAAAGTAAAATTAATGATATCTATCCTATAATATTAATATTAAATATCGTATTCATTATTAATATGTGATAATGTTTTGTTAAATTTTATTACATAGATGTGACATGGTGAGCGGGTTGGCGGAGTCGCGGGTTCACATTTACATTCATGCTTATGTATCACGAGTCCGACCAACCAACATAGATTTAGTAATTTATAGAATATTATAACACTGTACCAAGATTTATAGTAATTTTTATTACTTAAAGAATAGTATAAACAATTATTTAAATTTTATTCAATATTATTTTTAATATTTTTAAATGTAAATTTGGAATTTTGAAATTTTGATTTTGTTTATGAAAATAAAGGTTTGTACTTAGAAATTGATCCTTCTTGACTCTAGAGTTAAAATGGATATATACTATTTTATATTATTATTAATAAATAAACTATAAAGTAAAATTAATGATATCTATTCTATAATATTAATATTAAATATAGTATTCATTATTAATATGTGATAATGTTTTGTTAAATTCTATTAAATTAATTATTCATATTTATTTTTATTTTTCAGTTTCAGGCCGAGTGTGTTCCGCTATATACATCTTGCACTCAACACTTCAATCATATACATTTTGCACCAAACAATTTCGTCATATACGTATAAAAATATAGTAGAATAAAATAGATGTGACATGGTGAGCGGGTTGGGGACTCGCGGGTTCATATGCAACATGAGATTTAGTAATTTATATAATATTATAACATTGTACCAAGATTTATAATAATTTATATAATGCTATAACACTTTTTATTTAAAGAATAGTATAAAAAAATATTTACATTTTATTCAATATTATTTTTAATGTTTTTAAATGTAAATTTGAAATTTTGGAATTTTGATTTTGTTAATGATAATAAAAGCTTGTACCTAGAAATTGATCCTTCTTGACTCTAGAGTTAAAATGGATATATACTTGTATATACTATTTTATATTAATATTACTAAATAAAGTATAAAGTAAAATTAATGATATCTATCTTATAATATTAATATTAAGTATTGTATTGCCCGCACGGGTGTAGACGGAGTGGCAAGTGCCGTGTAAATGGAAGGAAATTTGTAAATGAAGTCTCATGTTCGATTCTCACCCGGACTTACTGGTGCGCCATTCTTGCGGGCTGGGTGGTTGCACCTGGGGTTATAGTGACACAGTGAACGGGTTGGTGGACTGGGGGTTCACAATTATAGTCATGCTTATGTATCACGAGTCCGACTGACCCCAACATGAGATTTACTTAAAGAATAGTATAAACAATTATTTAAATTCTATTCAATATTATTTTTAATGTTTTTAAATGTAAATTTGGAATTTTGGAATTTTGATTTTGTTTATGATAATAAAGGTTTGTACCTAGAAATTGATCCCTCTTGACTCTAGAGTTAAAATGGGTATATACTTGTATATACTATTTTATATTAATATTAATAAATAAACTATAAAGTAAAATTAATGATATCTATCCTATAATATTAATATTACATATTGTATTCATTATTAATATGTGATAATATTTTGTTATGTTTTATTCAATTAATTATATATATATATTTCATTTTTCATGTCCCACTTGTTCCGTGATATACATATACATTTTGCACCCAACAATTTTGTCATATACTTATAAAAATATAGTAGAATAAAATAGATGTAACACGGTGAGAGGGTTGGGGGACTCTTGGGTTGGCGAACTCGCGGGTTCACATTTATAGTCATGCTTATGTATCAAGAGTCCGATGGACTGGGTTGGGGGACTCTTGGGTTGGCGAACTCACGGGTTCACATTTATAGTCATGCTTATGTATCAAGAGTCGACGAACGACAACATGAGATTTAGTACTTTATAGGATATTATAACATTGTACCAAGATTTATAGTAATTTATATAATGCTATAACACTTTTTACTTAAAGAATAGTATAAACAATTATTTAAATTTTATTCAATATTATTTTTAATGTTTTTAAATGTAAATTTGGAATTTTGGAATTTTGATTTTGTTTATGATAATAAACGTTTGTACCTACAAATTGACTCTTCATGACTCTAGAGTTAAAATGGATATATACTTGTATATACTATTTTATATTAATATTAATGAATAAACTATAAAGTAAAATTAATGATATCTATCCTATAATATTAATATTAAATATCGTATTCATTATTAATATGTGATAATGTTTTGTTAAATTTTATTCAATTAATTATTCATATTTATTTTTATTTTTCATTTTTCATGTCCCTCGTGTTCCGTGATATACATATTGCACCCAACATTTTCGTCATATAGATTTTGCACTTAACAATTCCATCATATAAGTATAAAAATATAGTAGAATAAAATAGATGTGACAAGGTGAGTGGGTTGGTGGACTCGCAGGTTCACATTTATAGTCATGTTTATGTATCACGAGTTAGATCGACCACAACATGAGATTTAGTAATTTATAGAATATTATAACATTGTACCAAGATATAGTAATTTATATAATTCTATAACACTTTTTATAATATCAATAAAAGGAAAGAGAAACTTTCACAGCTATACAAGTTGGATTCTCAGAAGTTATGGAGCCAAATTCTAAAATGCAATACTAAAGAAAATAATAGGATTCTCTTAAGGACCTGAAATTCCCACCTTAAAAGTCTTTACGAGTTCCCTAATTCCATGGACACCATTCCTATTGTCCCTACAAAGGAATAAGTTTTTTCTTTAGATGACATAGAGTTCGGGGTTAAGAAACTCGCAAATGGAAAAGCTAAGGACATTGAAGGCTACCAAGCTGAAATTTTTAAAATCGGAGGGCCAATCCTTATCCCTTACATACACAATCTCTTCAATTTAGCAGTCAAGCAGGGCTTCCCTAAACCTTGGATGCAAAGTCTCATTGTTCCTATTTTTAAAAATGGGGATAGAAACATTCCTTCTAATTGTAGGACCATTATAATGAGCCTGATTTTAGCCAAGCTTTATGGAATTATTTTGGAAAAGAAGATTAGCCTTTGGCTAGAAATTCACGGTAAAAGAGCTAAAGTCTAGGCGAGGTTTAGGAGATATCATTCAACTATGGACCATCTTGTTACCTTTAGGATCATTGCAGAGGAGTTCCGCAATACTAAAACCAATATTTTTTGTTGTTTTGTTGACTTTAGAAAAACTTTTGACATGGTTCCTAGGGAAAACCTTTGAAATAGGTTGGAAGAGATAAAAGTGCCTCTCGAGTTGAGGGATGCTGCAATAAGGATTTATGAGAATGTTATTGTTAAGTTTAAAAACACTGAGGGTTGGTTAAAAGAGATTAATTGCAATATCGGAGTCAAACAAGGTTGTCCCTTGTCCCCTACCCTTTTTGGCATATACATTGACAAGTTAGAAGAATGCTTGGAAAAAGAAGGTTGTGTCGACCCTACTCTCATTGGTATAGTCATAAATCTTCTTATTTATGCTGATGATATCATTCTTATAGAAAGGAGTCCCCATGATCTTGAAAACCAACTAAGAATCCTCAAGGATTCTTTCTCCAATATGAGTATGACTATTAATACTGATAAGACTAAGGTCATGATTATTAAATCCAATAAGATCCCTTATGATACCTTTGTATATGACAACAACAACTTGGAAGAAGTGACTTCATACAAATATCTTGGAATTGATATTCACCACAAGCTCAATTGGAATTATAGCATTGAGAAAATCATTATTGGGGGGTGAAAAGCTTATTATGGGCTTGAAAACAATTGTAAATCAATTGATCTTTGGAGTTGGGATAAGAACAAACTCCTCTTTGAGGCTCTTGTTACACCTGTTATTCTTTATGGATGTGAAGTTTGGGGCTGTAGTATCTCTCGTGAATCCTGGAGAAAGATAGAGTAAATACAAAAGAATTTTATAACCTATAATCTCAAAATTAAAGGAAATACGCCCTATCCCATCCCCCTGTTAGAAACAAGCCTCTCCTCATTGAGAGCATGGCTATGACTAGATACCTAATGTATAAGAACAAGTTAAACAACATGGAAGACAAGAGGCTACCTAAAATTGCTTCAAAATCGAGTCATAACCACCATCGACTCAAGTGAGGATGGCATAAAAATGCCCAGTCTTGGCTAAGCTATTGGGGAATCATGGAAGAAACCATATTGTAGAATAAAGATACTATTAAAAAAACGTCAAATCAAAATTTAAGGAGAAAATGTGGTGTGATAAAGAGTTAGAAGAAAAAAGAAAATTAAGGTATTATAAAGATGTAATCAACCCTAATATAGAAGATCAAACTATCTATATGTTTTTCCAAGTGTAAAGAAAAAAATAAGCATTGCTAAGATAAGAACAAATTCTCATGAGCTCCATAGTGAAACTGGGCATTGGTCAATTCTTAAAACTCCATGGGATGAAAGAGTGTGTCACCTTTTTGACACTAAGAAGGTTGAAGATGAAAAACACTTTCTATTAGATTGTCCAACCTATACCCATATTAGATCTCATTTTCAAAATATTTATCACAGTACCAACCTTCCTAACCTCTTAACTCAACAAAGTATGGTGATCTTGGAAAGCTTCTCTTAATGTTTTTCGAGCACAAAAACAAAATTATAAAAAATCACAAGTAATCACTTACCCTCAATTCGGTCTTAGTGAACATTAATCATCATCATCATCATAAAAAATTATTTAAATTTTATTCAATATTATTTTTAATGTTTTTAAATGTAAATTTGGAATTTTGGAATTTTGATTTTGTTTATGATAATAAAGGTTTGTACCTAGAAATTGATCATTCTCGACTCTAGAGTTAAAATGGATATATACTTGTATATACTATTTTATATTAGTATTAATGAATAAACTATAAAGTAAAATTAATGATATCTATCCTATAATATTAATATTAAATATCGTATTCATTATTAATGTCATAATGTTTTGTTAAATTTTATTCAATTAATTATTCATGTTTATTTTTATTTTTCATTTTTTATGTCCCACTTGTTCCGTGATATACATATAAATTTTGCACCCAACAATTTCGTCATATACATATAAAAATATAGTAGAATAAAATAGATGTGACATAGTGAGCGGGTTGGGGGACTCTTGAGTTGACGAACTCATGGGTTCACATTTATAGTCATGCTTATGTATCAAGAGTCCTACCGACAACAACATGAGATTTAATAATTTATAGAATATTATAACATTGTACCAAGATTTATAGTAATTTATATAATGCTATAACACTTTTTACTTAAATAATAGTATCAACAATTATTTAAATTTTATTCAATATTATTTTTAATGTTTTAAAATGTAAATTTGGAATTTTGGAATTTTGATTTTCTTTATAATAATAAAGGTTTATACCTAGAAATTGATCTTTCTTGACTCTAGAGTTAAAATGAATATATACTTGTATATACTATTTTATATTATTATTAATAAATAAACCATAAAGTAAAATTAATGATATTTGTCCTATAATATTAATATTAAATATAGTATTCATTATTAATATGAGATAATGTTTTGTTAAATTTTATTCAATTAATTATTCATATTCATATTTATTTTTCATTTTTCATGTCCCTTGTGTTCCATGATATACATCTTGCACCCAACATTTCTGTCATATACATTATGCACTCAACAAATCGGTCATATATGTATAAAAATATAGTAGAATAAAATAGATGTGACAAGGTGAGCGGGTTGGTGGACTCACGGGTTCACATTTATAGTCATGTTTATGTATCACGAGTTGGACCGACCTCACCATGAGATTTAGTAAATTTATAGAATATTATAACATTGTACCAAGATTTATAATAATTTATATAATGCTATAATACTTTTTACTTAAATAATAGTATAAACAATTATTTAAATTTTATTCAATATTATTTTTAATGTTTTCAAATGTAAATTTGGAATTTTGGAATTTTGATTTTTTAATGATAATAAAAGTTTGTACCTAGAAATTGATCCTTCTTGACTTTACAGTTAAAATGGATATATACTTGTATATACTATTTTATATTAGTATTAATAAATAAACTATAAAGAAAAATTAATGATATATATCCTATAATATTAATATTAAATATCATATTCATTATTAATATGTAACATCCCGCTCTTGTGCACTGAGCGAAGTTATTCTTTGAGGACACTTGCTTGCAAGTGATCCAGATTATTATACTATTAAACTTTTGATTTTGATTATGAGGCGTTATGCGTTGATGACATGTTGTTTTACTGCATTGACATAGATAGGTGTTATTGACTCGGTTTTACTGAGTTTGCACGATTTTGGACCTCGAGGATGCAGAGGCATCGATGGAACCCCTTGGACTCCGGATTGAGTTGGGGAGTGAACTATTGGGGTATGATTGTTTTATATGAGATATTAGTGCATCTGATTAGATGATATGATTATAGATATAATTCTGACATGATTCGTTGATGATGCAGGCTGACGATAGCTTGTCGACCAAACTCACATGTGGAGTAGAGATGCCACGCTACCAGAGATGTTGAGAGACAGGTGTGGACAACAGCCCTGCCAAAGCCTACTAGCACTCCCACCATGGCTCGAACTATAGGTTAACGATTACCTATTTTTCAGAGGACCCACGATGCCGTGAGGGAAGACTGCGACAGTCGCTCACGATGATTCTAAGGGGTGCGCAATAAGGAAAGGGCCTTATTCCTTAGAGGCTCTTAGTCTCCCACAAGTTCACCTGGCGGAGTATTGATTCCAGGTGTTTTTGATGTCTACCAAGTTAGTCAAGAGGCGAGTGACACCCTTGGAGCACATAGTGCGTTTTGAAGGGCATGTCGTGTTATGGAAACAAATTGAGGCGAGTGGCACCCTTGGAGCATCCAGTGCGTCCTGAAGGACACGTCACACAAGGGAAGAAGATTGAGGCGAGTGGCAACCTGGGAGCACCTAGTGCATTCTGAAGAGCACGTCACGTTATTAATTATAAATGAATGAACCTAGATGGCCTTAGGATGAATAATGTGATATAAATTTTTAAAAACAAATTCCCTAATAAAATGTCGCCCAACATGAAAATTTAAGGTCTAGGTCTACATTATGTTAGTGGTAATATATATATATATAAAATAATAAATAGATTATTCATTAAATCTTGTGACAAGAAGGGGGTAAGAAATTAAATTGATTCATAAAAATATGATGGGATAGTATTAAAAAGGGGAAATAATTGTTTTATTATATTGTGATAATTTAAATTTTATTAATTAAAAAGGGAAAAGGGAAAAAGTTAATTTTTACACCTCCCAAATTGAGTTCTAAATGAAAAGGGGAAAGAGGGAAATCTAAAATAATTAGGAAACTAGGAAAAGAGGGAAACAAAAAAAAGAAAAAGAAAAGGGAAACACAAGGGAAAAAGTAGAAAGTCAAACTTAGTAAGGTATCTAGAATTTAAGAACCTTCTAAATTAACTCAACTAGTAAATTAGTAATGGGAAAAGTCATTAAAACTTGTAAGGGAATATGGAGACACCTAGGAGCGATTCTAGGATTGAATTTAGGTGGGTGAGGGAAATAGGGGTAATTAATTAATTAAACAAATTAATTTATGGAGGAATGAAGGGGATGGGTGACACTTGTACGGGGAGGATTTTTAGGATTTAATTTATTAAACATTAATTTAAATGGGATTTTGGAAAGGTAAACAACTTGGAAACTCTATATAATGGAGGGAGGAGAATGATGAAGGATCTCTTCTATTTTGCGTAACGTTACACTGCAGAAATCTATACTTGACTGACTTAGCTTGTGGGAGTTGGGATACCCAGCTCAGAGAGGAGTGGTAGCTCGGCCTTGTGAGSCGAGCTGGGAGCTAGCTGAATCTTTGGTTAGTGTGTGTGCCCCCTTTGCGGCTCGGGGGGCTAAGGGGGAAGAAGAGTACCCCTAGCGTTGGCTGGGAGGTAYCGGTGAAGTCTCAACGATCRCGAAGCGGGAGTGGCAMGAAGCACGTGGGACATCAACTCAGAGCGGGCGATTGGGCAATGATACACATCCTTTATTTCTGTGTGGTAKATTGTTAGTATGATTTATGCTTTCAGTTCGACATGCTTAATCAGGTAAAGAATATGATAGTCTTAGTGTTCTAGTTGATGACTGAAATTTTCCCTGTCGCCTTAGCTTGATGTTTATTGATTTCCCATGGCCTTCGATCCCTTCATGTCTTGACCATCCCGTGGTTTATTGATTGTGATTGATTGAGGTTTATTTTGCCTTCATCCCTATCTCATGAGTCTGCACCTGAGCAGTTGGCCATGAGCCTAATCTGCGGTCGTCGCTTCGGCATTAATAGACCTATGGATCTCAACACCTTTCTTTTCTATGTGCGGAGGATGGGCAAAGGATGTTCCTGTCAGTTGCCTACCTCTATTGTTGTCCATGGCTGAGTATTGTCTTGCGCCTTCTAGCAAAAGTACCTCTATGTATGGATTTCTTGTGTTTGTGTTGGTTTATCGCTGCGATCATTTCAATGACTTATCCCAATGGATCTTTGCATTCTCTTATTGTTGTCTGCGTTTTTATATTGGCATCCTGGAAATGTAAAATATTTAATTTCAGTCCGCATTTTTATATATGTATCCTGGAATGTAAAAAAAGATTTACCTTCAATCTGCGTTTTTATATTTGGTACACTGGAATTGGAAAAAAGTTTTTGTTATTCCTATCTGCATTGTAATGATATCCTGGAAATGGAAAACAAATTAATTTCTTAGTCTGCATTTTATATTTGTTACCCTGGAAGGGGAAAAACATTTTTGTTATTCCTGTCTGCATTGTAATGATATCCTAGAAACAAAAAACAAATTAATTTCTTAGTCCACGTTTTATATTTGTTACCCTAGAAGGGGAAAAACGTTTTGTTATTCCGGTCTGCATTGTCATGATATCCTAGAAATGAAAAACCAATAAATTTCTTAGTTTGCGTTTTATATTTGTTACCCTGGAAGGGGAAAAATGTTTTTGTTATACCTGTCTACATCTTTGCTTGGGTACCCCAGTCAAATGAAAAGACAAAATACAAATTAGTTATGATCCCTGTCTGCATTTTTGATTGGGTACCCCAGGCGAATGAAAAACTATTTCTTTATTTTCAGTCTGCGTTTTGTTGGGTATGCTGGTGAAATCATAATTGTTCACTACGTTGCAACATTAATCAGACAACGAATGTAATGGAAATCTTTAAACTCTGTGAGTTGCCCATTCCTCTTTTAATTATGCTTGTCGCATTCCGATTGCCCCATTCCGATTTGCCGCATTGTGATTTGCCTATTCTTTTTTTAATTATGTTTGTCACATTCCGATTGTCCCATTCTGATTTGCTACATGGCAATTTCCCATTCTATTTTAATTGACAACCAATGCACAAATTGATTTAAAACACTATATATATTCGAGTTGTATTACATTTTGATTGCCAGGTGACTTGTCTTCCCGCATTTTGTTTTAATTGACAGCCAATGCACAATTGATTAAAAACGTATATTTATTGAGTTGTATTCCATTTAGATTGCCAGGT
>JASDQU010248711.1:0-15147 GCA_032191745.1 Picea mariana
GAAGATAATTTATATTAGGCTATTAGCCTCCAAGAGAAGAAGTCAGCCAGAAACAATAATAATATACTAAACATACACATATCCAGAAGAAGAAGTCGGCCCTAGCAAAATTGGCAGAACCACTATAAATATAGGGCGCCAGTTCTCATTTGATAACATCTCAGAATTGCAGTTCCCAGTTTGGTGCGCACTGCAGTTGCAGTCTTGTGCGCAGGTTTGGAGGAGAGATGTTGGTGCAGGTGCAGAAGCATCAAGTTTTCAGTATTGGCTTGAATATCTCTTGGCTAGGTTTTGGGACTATCTGATCAGTCTTTTGTGTTGCGCTATCCTTGGAGAGAAGTGCGCTACCCTTTGTTTGGCTATCTAGCCTAGGGTTTGCTTCTGGAGGAATTCTCAGTCAAGGTTAAGGTGCTTGGAGGGAGGCTTCGGCCTATGGTTGGGTGACAAAGGTATCGTCAATGGTAAAATGAGCACACCATCTTCTATATTCTAACAGAAAGTTGGGTCTCGATCTTGTATCTCTTGAAGAAAATTACTCTCGCACGCCCAAGAAACCCTCCATGGCAGAAGAAAAGAAAAATGATGGAGCAGGCGATTCTATCAATATGTTGTTTGAGCAAGCTCTCATGTGACAAAGGGATGAAATGATGGAAAAATTTTCCCACATCCTTTAACGCTTGCCGATAACAACCGACGCGTCTTCATAAAGCAACCACTTTGAAGGAACCTCGCCTTTCAAGGTACAAGTTATGTTTGATATTCCCGTATTTGAAGGACAAATAGATGCAGATGCCCTAGACAAATGGTTAAATCTACTAGATGGTTATTTCTTTGTTCACCATTTTTCCGACAGGGAAAAGATCACCTTCGCACTCCTTCAGGCTCTCCCCCATGTCAAACATTGTGGGAAACTTATTGGGAGCAAAGTTCCACAGAGGAATCCGAAATATATGGGGCCGATCCCACTTGTGATTTTTTTGTGGATGCGGTCAAGGAACAATATTACCCTGTTGGCAACTATGAAGACCGATACATGAGATGGACCACACTGCGGCAAGAGAGGGGCCAATAAGTTCTAGAGTTATCCAATACCTTCCATACCTTGAGCACCAAGCTGGGTATCAAAGACTCAAAGTGACATCTAGTTCTGAAATACCATGGGGCTCTACACAGATACATCCAAATTGAAATTGATTTTATGGACATTTCATCACTCGGTGTTGCTTATCGATATGCTGTTAAAATCGAGCAGAAATTCAAGCACCAGAACAAACTAGATTTCGGGTTTGTAAATCCGCAACAACAAAAGTATGATAAAGACAAACCTAAAAAAAAGATTCCCAAAAACCATTCCAACCCACAGGAAAAGAAGGGTCATGGAAAGACGAAGAAGGACACCAGAAAATAGTGTGATTTCCACAAAAGCCCCTGGCACAACACCGATGAATGTCTCTCAAAACGGTCATTGGTGGTCGAGCTCAGAGACAAGGAGCCGAACCCTGATTTGAAATCTGATTCTGAAAATAATGGTAAAATATAGATCATCGATGCAGACCCCATTGCTATTGTCACAACCACAACAATTCAACCAGAAGAACCAACAGATCCTGAAGAGGGGGAGCACCTTTTTCGTTCATAGATGTGGGTGAAGGGGACCCTGCTGCATTTTATTATTGATAGCGGAAGCCAGAAGAACCTCATCTCAACAAAGGTCATCAAATAGTTGGGATTGTCGACAATACCACACTTGCAACCATACAACATCGGGTGGCTTTGTTAGGGACGAGATCTTCGTGTCAACCAACAGTGTCGATTGTCATATGACATCCATCCCTTCAAGGATGAGGTATTACGTGATGTTTCCCCACTAGATGTCTGTGAGGCTCTCTTGGGCTAGCCATATATGTGGAAACGCCATGTTGTTTATGATTCTCGACCCTGCAATGTCATTATTTCTTTGGAGGGTCATCTCTACAGAATACCATAGGTAGTTCTGACTATTGTTCCAACTAAACAATGTCGCAAGGTAGTGTCTCATACTACAAAATTTAGCTTCTTCACAATTTTTTCAAAAGGGGAACATAAGGATATTGTAACCACTACAGCCTCACCCAAGCACCTTATGTCCAATAGAAGCAAGTCGACAAGATTGCAGCAAAATACAAAGATTCCTTCTACAAACAGTCATCTCAGGTAGCCCGACTGGTTGAACAGAGTCAACCTCGCCAACAATAGGTTCATGACAACCTTCCACAAACCGATCAATGCGACGTCTCCAACAAGGCAACCAACTCACCAAGATTCAGATTCAACAATCGCTTTCCCCTCTCCCCAGGGAAGTCAATGCAATGGACACCATTTCTTCCTAAGGAGAGAGGATTGATCCAGGTGGATATTGATGGCCACCCACCTATTCCATGGGCTCGAATTTTTTTTTTACATCTTGGCAGTTTTTCGAAAGTTTTTCGGGTTCCAAACTTCTGGGGCTGTTTTGAGGGATTTTAGGCCCAAGTGACTGCTAAATGCACTGACTTGGGCCGGTTGATAATCATTCTTCTTGTTTAGAGCTTTCCAACGGTTTTACGAGTGCCCCAAATGAAGATCATATGCAAACGTTACGCCGCTGAGAAGTTCACGTATCAACTACCCCCATTAGGGCCTGCAAACCTTTTGGATTTTCATCTTCTAGGGTTAGGGTTTTGGATTTTACTTATGTTAAAAAGGCCTTTGGAACCTCATTGTAACAATCATCTTCTTGCAAATGTGAGTAGACATCTCATCTCTCCTCAGAGATAAGTTGTCACCATTCTGGCAAGTCTTTCACTCTATATTTTTACAGTCTCTGTACATTTCTTTCATTAATAGAAATTGTGTATTCTTGTATCTTTGTGTTTATGGTTGCATCTCTGATATATTTCTGTTATATTGTTGGATATCCGATAAATCTTTGTACATTTATTTATTATATCTCCGCTCTCATTTCGTGCCGAAAATAATCCGGATCATAAAACTTGGAAAATTATTCAACAAGACAAGATGGCGCTAGAGACAAAGAAGATCATGCCTCAATATCAGGAATATATGAAATTGAGGGAAGATATCTGTGCAACTTTTCCCTTTAAAAATGTTTGCAATCTCTGGTACGGAAGATGGCCCAAGGATTTTGACGAGGATTATTTTAATGGCACAAAGCAGGAAATGAAAAAGGATGAGCATGAAGAACATGTGGAGGAACATGTATCCAGCCATGAAAAGGATGTGTGCATAGAGGAAGACCAAAAAACAACCTATGATACATCATCATAAATGACCAATGAGGTCGATGACACTAGTGTGCTCGATGGAGAAGATGAGGTTACGATATCTTGTCCTACTTATGATGACTATGAGAATATGTTCCAATCAACCGATGTTAAGGATTCAATACTTATCCTTGTGTACGATGTAGATGACGAGGATGGTTTGAGCAGGAATTTAGCACCCCATCCTATTTATGACATGTCTGATGATCCAGACATGATTGTACCAGAACATGGAAAAGATTGGGAGCTATGTGTAGAGGTTGACAACAAAGGGGTTGATTTAGGGGATGAGAGTAGATAAAAAAAATTGCATGAAGAAGATAGTCCACATTGCACAACATCATCTAATGAATCAATTTATCCCTTGTGTGACAACCCATTCTATGTTGATGAAATAACATTTCTCTATATGGAGAATCCACTATTGGACACAGAGGAACAAATTGTGTAGGTGTTGACGAGAGCAGATGGTGCTCATAAATTTATTGTATACCTTATGTGGAAAACCTAGATGGAGGAGAGGAAAACGGGAATTGTAGATGGAGTCACTAACACCCAATTGCGCATCATCAAAGAGGCACTAGAGAAGATGAAATTCAATTATTTGTAGTTTTTCATGGATAGGGACCTTGCTCTTAAGTTTGTTGAAGACAAGGATAGGGAGATTGAGGAGCTTTTTCACCAACTTCGTTTGACACGCTCTTCATCATTGGTAGTAGTGACACATGAAGGTGTGAGTGGCACTCATGATATGAGGTAGTAGCCTCTTATGATGATTCCTCACATGGAGTATTCAGGGTTGCAGGTGTATGAGGAGAGTTTTGACACATAGGGTTTTTCTCATGCACTTGTTGTAGGGATCATGATCTGGTTCTTTTGGTTCAAGGCTTAGCTATAGAGGAGGTAGTTGAAAAAATTCCTTATGGACCAGTCAATAAGGAAGTATATACACCAGTTGATTGGGGGATTGAGTATAGGATAGAATTGGATACAACACTCTGGGATCTAGGTTCATTTCATATTAATGGAGTGATATATATAGTGGTACATATAGGATACATGGTGATATGATATGAGGGAGGATCCTCTTATGATGATTCCGCACAGGGAGTATTCAGGGTTGTAGGTGTATGAGGAGAGGTTTGACACAGAGGATTTTTCCCATGCACCTGTTTTGCATTGTAGGGATCATGATCCATTTATTTTGGCTCAAATTCCTTGTGGACCAATCAACAAGGAAGTATATGCACCAGTTGATTAGGGGATTGAGTATAGGACAGATGCAAATACATCACTCTAGGATGCAAGTTCAATTCATATTAGTGGAGTGATAGATATAGTGGCACATATAGGATACAGGGTGATACATGATGATACCATGATATGCAATAGTATAAAACAATATACAATGATGTACAGTGGCATTTTGGGACACTTCCCTCGGGGAGACCTCAAGACAGGGATTTTAGACATATCATTGGGTTTGGTTCCCTAGGATCGATGAGTGGATGGACGAGCTTCATGGAGAGGAATATTCCTTGGAGATTGATCTTTGATTGGGATATCACCAGAGCATGGTTAGAGAGCAGGATACCCACAAGATCACTATCATATGTTACCTTGAGTCCTTGTTCATACCATTGGGGTTGACCAACGCACATGACACTTTCCAGTCTTGCAAGGAGTGGCAGTGGCATCTATTGCATTTTTTTTTATGCCAACGGTATATTCGACATGGCATGGAGGGTTCACCTGAGTCAGATGAGTGAGGCATGTAGGATTATAACCATGTCATAGTTCTTTCATTTGGGTGATGTGGTCAGAGCATAGGAGGAGATTCAGATTGTATTGGATCAATTCACAGAGATTTTAGCTAATAGAGTGGTGGATGAAATTATCCACTACGGAGGTCACACACATGTAGTCCAAACTTAGGGATAATATTATGAGGGATATGTGTGATTCACCTTTGACAAGGAATTCTAGATACTCGCATGAGTATGAGGCACCACGAGTGATAAGACTATTTTCCAAGGAGGTGGTTAAACTCCATAGATTACTTGGGTACATTGATGGTGATCGAGATAACATATTTCTCAGTGTTGTTTGGTATGAGCCGAACATATTAGTAGGAACACAGTTGATTCCTAGTACTGGGTTTCCATCAAATGATTACATACTAGGGACTTGGCTCATTTTGAATACGATGGTTACCATTATGGCACATCAACAACTAGCAGGTATTAGGAGTGGTGGACTTACAATTTGGTGGTGGGAACCGAGAATTCACCTGAGTGATCAATTAATGAGGATGATGATCGACAAAGCCATGTCAGTGATTGGTTTTATTTATTTTTGGGGTGTCAATAGAGGGGAGGTCGAGACTTAATCTATATGGTTGGACATACTCGAGGTTGTTCGTGGATTTACATGATTATATTTCACTCAGACACCTTTGCAGAGGAGGATCCAAGATAGTGGTTTCATTCCCTTATTCCCTTCAGGGAATTCAACTTGGGGTTCCAGGAGAGGAGGACGCAGACTGGGCATGTTGGTTCGATGGTGATGATCTGAGTGGTGCAAAATCAGCATGGTGGTAGCTTCCCAGGATTAGTTTGGTATCCTGGGATTACATTGATTGACAGTTCAGCTACTATTAGAGAGGAGAGAGCCAATTTTGACTTTCTAGAGTTTACTTTTGGGAGGATTAGGAGTGGATGCTTGGAGGAGTGGTATTCAGAAGATTTGACTAAGTTTATGAAGATGGATTATTATATTAGCACCTTTTGCACCAATTTTATGAGTAGAGGGTGCTTCACATCATACATGCTAGTTTGGGAGCCTAGTGACTTTACCACCTATGGGGTTCTTGTGTTCGTATGAAGAGACTTTGTAGATGATGTGTTAGGAGATTGTCTGAATGATGCTTGGATGATTTTAGTAGGATGGGGATGTTGGAGTATTAGGGATTTCCCCTTTGACACTTGGAGACTAGGTGTAATGGATACCCTATCAATTTGTGGCCACATAGACTTCTCATGGATTTTTTATTTTAGAGTTATGATCAGAGTGGGGAAGCATAAACATGATGAATCCTTTCTAGTGATAACATGGGACCCTGGGGTTTTATGGGTTGATAGTTTGACAACTTGGACAGATAGGAGAGCAATTTGTTACTCTCAGGATCATATTCATATGGAACAATGGATCGATTTCTTAGGAGGGACATTCTATGGAGAGTGTACTGAGTTTTCACAGTATCTGGTTTCTCTATTGACAGGTGGCCCCTGGTGTTAACACATTGTAGGATAATATTATGGGAGGTAGATGCTCCGCATCTTTCAGATTGGTTTGGGACCCATGGATCATCATTAGTTCTAGTTTGTTGTTCCTATGGGTATGATGGCATTGCTTGAGGACAAGCAATCTTTGGGAAGGGAGGATTTGTCATGTCCCCATTTTTGGATTCCCCTGTTCGATAGTGAAAATGACTTATGTGGCTTGTCAATGAAGAAAAAGGAATTCAAAAGGGGTTATTTAATGTCACTTAGTTATGAGATGTTATGTATTTAAATTGACATTAAGGGAATAAAGTAACTTTAGATTAATAAGTTACTTATCCATTATTAAAAGTGAATTTTAATCTTAAAGTGAAAGTAAAAGAGGGGATAAGGATCATATTTGATTTAGTCAAAAGGGGGAAGGTTCTAGAAGTCATATTTGATTTAGTCAAAAAGAGGAAAGTTCTAGAAGACAAGAAAGAAGGATAAAAGGAGGGGTAGCACTTCACTTTGGTATTATGTTTTGGATTAATCACTTTGGAATGATCTTGGAGCCATTGTTTCATTAGGGTTTAGAAAAACTCTTTCACCATTACAGTTTGGTTTCGGTGGTAAAATATTCTCCCTAGCTAGACAAAAGAGGAACCCATCCAGGATTTCCATTGGAGCTTCAATTGGGGTTTGTATTCGATTGGCGGTTTATTGAATCGCACAGGCTTGTGAAATTATCCGAAGGAGGCCGATATTAGTTTTTGCAAGTACCAGGAGGGTTTCGAAAGGCCTATCAGGGACATCCTCGTTGGTTGAAGATGAGGGTCATGTGAGGCCCCGCTAGTTTCCCAAATTTGTCCTGCGAGGGTATTTGCATATTGAAATTTGTTGCAGGAAGGTTTTTGGATCCTCACCGATTGAACACTAGTAGTCCCGTAAGGCCCCACTAGATGCTTATACTTGTCTCATGAGAATCTCTGTAAGAGGGTTTTGTGGTTGCAACAGGCCATTTGGGTCAAATTTGTGAGGGCTACAATGGATTGGAGGGTCATTTGTAGTGCTGGAGCAGATCGTGGTAGGGATAGGAGAGCAATGGAGCAGATGACATCATCTCTTGACATCATTCTAGGTTTTGTTTGATTTTTGTAGTGTTGTTGAAGTTGATATAGCAACCATTAGACTTTTGCTATTGTTGTATTTCTAATCTCTATTTATAATAAAGGATGCCAATGTTGTCACTCCCATTATTTGTGTATTTGGATTAGTAATGTGTTTGATGGTAGTTCACTTAATGTAATGCATGCAAACTGCTTGTGAAAAATCATATATCATATTTGGCATAAGATATATATGAGTATAAATTGTTTAACAGAGCAACAACACCAACAACATCATAATTTTCATAGAAAAACACTTAAATCTATCCTAGCACAGTTTGGGGACATTACAAGAGGACATGCTTAGAATATATGTGATGGACCAACCATCAAAGTGGGAAGACTATATCCATTTGGTTGAATTTTCTTACAATAATGGGTATCAGGTCTCATTAAAAATGAGTCCATTTGAAACATGTATGGAATAAAGTGTAACACACTAGTAAGTTAGAATAATCCAGGAGACATAGTGGTTGTTGGGTCAGATTTGTTAAATAAAATGGAAGAGCAAATGACTAAGATCAAGCATATTACTATTTTTTGAGTGGGGAAATCAACAACTAGTTAGACATGTACTCGCATGATATGTGGTCATGTTATCTGTCTGCTACCACTATAACCCCAAGCATGCCAACACGTCCCCTCACGTGGCAGACACAGATAGTTGAGGGTTTCAAGTCGGTGACTTCACATAACATAATCCCTTAACAATACCTTCCATCACTGACTGTTCTACACCTCGGGGGTAGATCAAACAAAATTTAAAGGCTACCCAGGATAGGAAAAAAAGTTATGAAGACAAGGATAGAGTATTCAAATATTTTAAAGTGGGTGAACATGTGTTTTTAACAGTGAAGGAGAAAAGAAGTTCTCTAAGAATAGGAAGTTTCCTAAAGTTAGCAGCAAGATATTGTGGACCTTTTGAAATATTAGAAAAGATAGGGCTAGTTGCATACATGTTAGAATTTCCCGCATCCATCAGAATTAATAATGTATTTCATGTGTCCTTATTAAATAAATATGTGCCTGACCCAACCACATAATTGATGGGACTGTGATCTAGCTGGGGCACGAAGGTGATTTTTGGGTGGAACCAATACACATCCTAGACTGAAAAGTCAAAATGATCAGGAACAAATCCATATGCATGGTAAAGGTTCAATGGACCTTCTACGGTGTTGAAGATGGTACATGGGATCATGAATAAAACATGTGAGAGGAATACCCACAAATTTTTGACAATTTTGAAGAAAACAGAATGCAAGACTCCATTTTGAGCAACTAGAGTTTTGGAACCACATCTCATAGTCCTAGCCAACCCACATTATGGGCCTTGATAAAATAATGGCATGTTCCCTGATAAATGAATGGTGCATTCCTTAGGTCATTGGATTGAGAGGAACATGAGATTTTGGTTGGAACTGTTGTTGGAGTTGTAAAATTACAAAATTTTATTTCTAAGTATTGTGATGTAATTATGCATATATGTTGGCATAGTGTGGACCGAGGAAGACACACAATTGTAGGGGATGGAGAATGTAAATTTCCTGCTATAATCCCCATTTTTATTTAATGCTTAATGTGTGCATATTATGTGGCTATGACTAAGTGATGTATATGCAGATTTGTATTTCTGAATTTTAATAATAAAATGTGATGCTAGATGCTAAGGGGATATGGCCATAGATGGGGGATGAAATAATCCATAAGAGGGGAGGATATAGGAGCATGTCTAAGAGAGGGTTCCAAGGAGGATTACCCATGTCTATTAATTCCACCCACATTCCTAAATTTTATTAAGACTATGTATTAAACTCTATTTTCTGATTAAGTGTCCCCAAATCCAATCATTGAATGCATGTAAGAGGGTGGGTGTGAGAAGTCACATCCCATAGTTACTAGAAGTATGGGGTTTAAGTACAATCATCTTCGGGAAGTGTGTTAGTCAATCAAGCAAGACAAAGGAGAGGAAATTTGTATGGATAGTTATAACAATTTTAGATAGTCAATTTTTTGGGCATGAACAATAAGGAGAGAGGAAGAAAGAGAGCTTGGAGCTGGAGCATCCATGGAGGGATAATTATGGAGCATGCTGGAGCATTTTTGGAGCTGAGTATTGAAGATCTAGGTTGTCAGGCCCGAAGAGTGAACTCTTGTGTGAGTTGCATTGTAACAAAAAGTGTTTGCTACTATTTTTCTTGGTAGTTTTCATAGTAATGAGTTCCCTTGAGTTCTCAATAGATAGATTCCTAGTTACCTGTGCCAAAGAGACCCTGATAAATGAATGGAATTCCCGAGGGACCGAGATCGGTGAAGGAATACATTCCTTGGGTTGGACAGGTTGAGAAGAAGAGAGTTGGTGGAAAATTGGGATAGTTGTAGGAGAATACCAGTGGGTTGCGGCTTTTCTGAGTTGTGAGTGGATAGTGAGAGACCACTCTCTTTTGTGGATTGTTATCTCTAGATTGGGGGAGAATTACTATTGAGATTTGGAACAACAAGTCTATGGCTGGGTGGAACGTTTGTCCTAAGAAAGCACAACAAAAAATAAAATATAAGTGTTTTATCTATTTATGTGTTGTATTTATGAGTTAAATTATTGTGCATGAATTATGTGTATTTGGGAATGATATATATGTTTTTGTGTTGAATTGTTAAACTGCAGTCATGTTGTTTTACAAGTTGTAGATGCATTTAAATAATAGTTTTAGATAATAGTTAAATCTTGTTGAAATACGTAGCCGATAAGCAAAAAGAATTAGTTAGCATAAATTTTAATTTTTATGAGTATTTCGCACGTAATGGACCTCAGCTGGGCTGGGGAATGTTTCATTTCACCCACGGAAGAAATCATTGAAGATGATGGCTCCAAGATCTCCTCCTTGGGATAGTCCTTTTTATTCCCAAGTATTTGTTGATCCCATCTTCTTGGATATAAGTAGATTGGATGAGCAAGATATATATCAAGAGAAAGGATTTCTCTTGAGTTCTAGGGCAATTTTGACATCATATACTTGTGTGGATGGATCTATGAATTTGATAGACCTCTTAGTTTTTATAAGCAAAATAATGGTTAAACCCTCTTGATATGGTCATAATAAACAAAATTAGTTGACTAAATCAAGGAAAACAACAACAATTCAGGGTTAGATTTGTCAACTTATGGTTATTTTACTTTTCTAGAAAATTCTGGGTGGAAATAGTCAAATTGAGGTTTTTACAGGCACATGCAGATTTTAGGGGTGATTTCCACATGCGTGTGCACTTAACAAGGGAAAAAGTCCATCGGCCAATTTTCGGTATGGAATTTACACATGTTTCCTGATGTTTAGAGGAGGTGAAATTAGGTGGAATGAGTGGTGTTCGTGTTGTTTTTAGGTGTATTTTAGTGAACTTTTGGATTTGTCACAAGTGAAACATTTTTGGGGGATAACACATATATGGAAGCCTACTTCTGTATATGCATTTTTAGGGAAGCACTTTTGCATATGTGCAATATATGGAGTATGAACTCCTCATTGGACAACTACTTCTCCTTGGGATGCAAGTGTAAGAAACTCCTCTTTCCCCTTGACCTTGACTCTCCAATATTTCTTCTTGGTTGTTTGGTTCTTGATATGGAATTATAGGTGAAGCCTCCAAAATTTGGCCTCCCAATGTCGAGTCAATCTACAATACCAACAATAGTTCCTACATTCAACTACCAAGGCAAGTTGGAAGGCTTTGTCAAGAGAACTATTCTTAAACAAGGCAATATCAAACTTAGAAACAACCAATAAACCATAATTAAGTTTAACAATCAATACCTCATATGGATTTGGTTCATGTGGTCTATAGTCGCACGAGTAAAAATTCCCCTCATTCATAGCTCCCTACGTCAAAATTCCTATTAATGTTCCTTTGTTGGTCATAATTTTTGTTAATCATAGTTCCTTCATAGTTCCTTGGTTAGGAAATTTCTCTACAACTATGACCAACAAAGGACCAAGAGTAACTTTGATAGATGAATAACTTTGACAGATGAAGGAACTTTGAACAAATGAATAGGAACAAGAATATAGGATTGGTCAATGTTCTAGGGAACTTTCATGACTAAGGAACTATAAAGAAAAACATACCAATAAGAACTATGACTGACAAAAGAGCTCTAATCGAGTTCATGTTCATGTTCCTTTGTGTTAATGTTTAAGCCATTATTATGGTTCTTTTCATTTCAATAAATAACAACAACATAAGAAAAGATCACTAAGAAATACACAATCACAAGAGACACAAAATTTATCCTGGGAAAACCTCTAGGGGAAGAAAACCCATCAAAACTTCCTTAGTATAGATAGTCAATACAATGCCAAGAGATAAATCAAGCTAATATAGAAGATCCTCTCCCAAATATCTGCCACTCTCTCTCTCTCTTCTCCAATAGCAGCTCTGAAACTTGTCTCTCAATGAGCAAGTGAGGCTGTTTCTAAGTGAGGCGCTAGCCTCCTTATTTAAACTAATCTGGCACGTGTGAAGTGTCTCTTCACTGGCAGGGATGACTTCTTAATTTGGGTGGTTATAACCACCTTTATTATATTCCGGGGCCTCTTTGATATATTATGGGGTCGACTTCTTCTTTTGCCTATTATAATTATATTATGACCAATCTGCAAAAGGGGATTTGGTCCTTTTACAATAGCCGACATGATCAATCCACAATGGGGATTGATGCAATGCGTAATATATCAAATAAGAATAAGAATACACTTTGCAATTACATTATTTCAACACTCCCCCTTAACAAGAAGGGTATTCTTCAACAACATCAAGCGAGAGAGAGAGGACAACATCATCAACAACATCAAGTGGCTGAGAGGACAACATCATCAATATCATCTTGGGACAATGACTGGCGTATCTATAAGTCATCGAAAGTTTTATTCATCAGCAACATCGTCATTCTCAAAGGAATGCAATCATCATCTGCATCAATATGTATTAGTATAAAACTAATACATCATCATCATCACAACACGAGGCTGGCTCATCATAATACAGGACTGGATTTACGTCACAGCTGTTAAGTTGGAAGCTCAGTATTCATCTTGCTTTACGTCACAACAATCAAGCTGGAAGCAAGATGCTAGATTGGCTTTACGTCACAGCTGTCAAGCCGGAAGCACAGTACTAGTCTCATCACATCTTCTTGCTTTACCTCACAACCATCAGGTTGGAAGCAAGATACTAGACTGGATTTACGTCACAACTGTCAAGCCGGAAGCACATTACTAGTCTCATCACATCTTCTTTATTTACGTCACAACCATCAGGTTGGAAGCAAGATACTAGACTGGATTTACGTCACAGTTGTCAAGCTGGAAGCACAGTATTAGTCTCATCACATCTTCTTGCTTTATGTCACAACCATAAGGCTGGAAGCAAGATACTTGTCCTGCTTTACATCACAACAATCAAGCTGGAAGCAGGATACTAGACTGGCTTTACGTCACAGTTGTCAAGACAAAAGCACAGTTCTAGTCTCATCACATCGTCTTGCTTTACGTCACAGCAATAAAGTTGGAAGCAAGAGATGTCTTATCACAACAACTACTCCCCCTTTCGAGGAAGGTCCTTTCGGACTATACCAAGCTTATCTCGAAAGTGCTCAAACTTTACATGAGATAGAGGCTTGGTCAACACATCAACAATCTGTTCATCTGTGCTAACGTACTGGAGCTTTATGGATCCTCTCTGCACCATGTCACAGATGTAATGATATCGGATCTCTATGTGCTTCGACATATCATGGAATTCATGATTCTCTATCATCTTTATGCATCTCTGGTTTTCACATAGGATCGTGGTTTCTTCCATCTCTAGGTCAAATAGACCAGTTAGCAACTTTCGAAGCCATATATCTTCGCAGTTGGCAGAACATGCAACAATGTATTCTACTTCTGCTATACTGAGAGAAATGATGGATTTCTTTCTACTCTGCCATGAGATCATGGCTGATCCTAAACTGAAACAACATCCTGAAGTGCTTTTCCTATCAGAAACACTTCCTGCCCAATCTACATCAGTATATCCACTCAACGTGAAATCATGATCTCCATCATAGCTGAGACCACAATCTATTGTACCCTTAAGGTACCTCATCACATGTTTTGCAGCCACTAGGTGAACATGTCTGGGTTCTACTAAAAACTGACTCAAGGTGTTCACGACAAAACAAATGTCTAGTCTGGTGTTTGTCAGGTACATCAACGATCCAATAATCTGTCTGTATAGCATGGCATCAATCAATTCTGACGAAGTGTCGACCAACAACTTCAACTTTGCTTCCATGGGTGTATTCATGGACTTGCATTCCAACATGTCGAATCCTTGAGGTTGCTCTATATACACTTCCTCTTCGATGACACCATTTAGGTAAGTTGTCTTTACGTCCATCTGGTGCAACTTCCACTTCATCTTAGTTGCAAGGGCTATGATGGTTCTGATCGAAGTGTATCTGGCTACAGGAACGAATGTCTCTTCATAGTCAATGCCTTCTTTTTGAGAAAATCCCCGAGTGACAAATCTTGCTTTATACTTTTCAATACTTCCGTCAACAACATGTTTTATTTTGAAGAGCCATTTTGAGGATACCACGTCTTTACTCTTCGGTCTGGGAACTATTTCCCATACATCATTCTTTATTATGGATTGGTATTCCTCTGTCATGGCATCTGTCCATTGTTTCATCTGAATGGCTTCTTCAAAGCAGATAGGCTCTTTCTCTAGGAGGTCACACATCAAAGCCGTATAACTGGAGAATGGATTTGGTCTTTTCACCTGTCTCATGGTTCCTTGGGGAGCACCATACTTCTCTCCATATTGAATGAGCTCTCTAGCCCAAGCTGACTTTCTTTTATGGAGGATCGTCATCTGAGGCGGTTCTTGAAATTCTACTATATCATGATCTTCTGGAATTTCCTCATTAGGGGAAACTACGTCTTCCTTCACTGGTTTTGCAGCTCTAGGAACCTCCCTCACTGATTCTGCAGTTCTGGGGATTACGGGTTCTTCTTCACATACTTCTTCAAGATGGCATCTTCTCGATTTCTTGAATGTTGTATCTTCATCAAAAGTCACATCCCTGCTGATCTCAATATGGCGGTGAACTTGTATGTAATTCTGAAGGCCTTGGATACCTCACAATATCCCACAAATATTCCCTTCTTTCTTGAAGGTTCCCACTTGTTTCTCTTTTCTTTCAAAATATGTATAAAAACTGGGCAGCCAAATATTTTGAGATGGCTTACCTCTGGCTTCTTTCTGGTGAACATCTCTTCAGGGGTCTTGAACCCAAGTGCACTATGGGATAATCGGTTTTGCACATAAACGACTGTCATTGCTGCTTCTGCCAATAAGAACATTGGAAGATCTTGATCA
>JASDQU010248712.1:0-16479 GCA_032191745.1 Picea mariana
CCTCTATAGTTAGTGTGTCATGACCCACTCAGAACAATTGTTGGTTGGGATCCCAATACCTAACTAGTCTCTCTAGGATCATCACCTAGGACTCATGCTATGGGTTCTAAAAATATTCAATAGTCCACAATCCCGTAGTGAATTCTGTGTGTTTTGGTCCCTCAAGGTTTCCACATCAATATTCTCATGCTTTTATTCTTTCCACTCTATCATAATGAAAGACTAACCTACATAGTCCAAAAAATAATTGATTAACTTGTTACCCCCTCCAACCTAGGGGTAACTAGAGGAGATCGTGTCTCATCGTCTTCAATGAAAAAAATGATCCCGACGATAATGATAATCAACATGTCCATAGAGAGTATCCCATTGGGAGATGGTGTTCTGGAACATTATGAGGTAAATTAGTCCTTGTTTCACATAAAGTGTCATATTTAATGCATTGGGAATTTGAGTAATGATCATAGGTTGAAGTTAGATAATGAATCATGAGCTTAGAAGTTATGATTTTTTCCTTGTTTAACCTTGGTGGCCATCCAAGGCATCCCAGTCTCGTGTTGTCACTTCTGGTTTTGATTGACTTGGGTGCACCTGACATGGTCTTTGGAGGACGTCCCTACGATTTCACCTAAGATGTTGTGCACTTTGTGTAGGACATAGCATGTGTGATGCATAATGAGGGACCACTAGATGACTTAGATCCCTCCGACATAGTCTCTCACACCTGATACTTTGGGCAATGGACATGTGATATTTTACTTTGCATATACAATCATGCCAACACATATATGGGAAAGGACACACCTTGGGATATTATTATTATAGGTTATCAGACATTGGATGGAGGAAGTTGCACTAGCACATGATTAGATACCATGTAGAGATGAGGTGAACCTCCATTCCACTTTGGACGTTAAGAATATGGATGATGATGTCATGGATTGGGGCTTGCTTGATGTTGTGGCACCACTTTGATAAGTTGGGGTTTTGATGATGAGACATGACCTTTGATGAGGAGAGATCATCTTCCACCACACTTGGAACCTTAATAACGAGACATAGCCTTTGGAGTTCTCTTACACCTTCTTGGAGCATGATGTCACCCACATGTGTGGCTTTGGAGGGATTATTTTGATGTTTTATCATGATTTATTATTATTAGAGGATACTTGAGGGGTAGACCCCACTTGTATCATGGATTCATTGTTGTTTTAGATAGTATTGTAGATATATGCACTTTGTTACCTCATATATATAGAGGGAGCACTCCATTTTATCAAACATAACTCATCACTTGTGATATCATCACTAATTGTCTTCTCTTCTCTAAAAATTCGCTTGGAGTTCTTATGCACACTTGTCTTGGAGATGTTTCTTTCTCTACTTGGTGGATGATCTTGTTGATTAGTGTTTCCTCATGCTTTCGAATTGTCCTAGTAAGTGATCTATTGCAATTTCAAGTGTTTCTTATGGTGTATCTTGGTGATTTTCTCTATGAGAGTGGTAATTTTTAATGTTACATTGATATTACTTAAATTTTGTTGGCAAGCCCTAGAGGATTAAGAGTGTTTATTCCCTTCTTAAAATGTCCCTCTTGTTTTGTTGAACCATTCAATGTTTGTCTTAAGGGTTAGCAATGGATATCCCCTTAAGGTTTTTCTTGGCTAGGGTTTAGTTATAGGGGTTAGGATTGGCTATCCCCCTAGGGTTTAAAACCTATTTCTCTTGTTTATCTAAGTTGGGAGAATTGGAAAGAAGGAGACGTCCTAGACATATGACGGTATAGTCCTAGGGTTTTGTTCCTTCACATTTTCCTTGTCTTCTAAATTGATATTCAAGTTGTGCATGACTCCATTTTCCCAAGGAGGTAAAATGACACTAGTCCCGTATTCTTGTGACGACCTAATAACTCAACTCTCTCAATAAAACTCAAAATCACTCTCTTAGTTTAACTTTGTGACTTCATTGGCAAGCTAATTGTGCTTCAACGCCTTGAAGATTAATTGTCAATATTGTTGTTTTTATAAATGAATGTGTTAGTATCCAAATACTAAATTTTCAATTTTTTCCTTGTTGCAAGAATGGGGTTATTCCCGTAGCACTGAGAAGTGTTGTTCCTGAGCATCGGTATTGTATATGCCAGAAATAGTGCTGAGCTTTTAACTTGCCTCATTGGAGAGAGAAAACGTTATTGACCGGGAGCCAATCTCCAGCACCTGCAATCAAAACACATATTAGTATTAGCACAATCATTGAGATTTAATTTTCTCATATTCATGGTTCCTTAGCAGAGATGTCTCAAGATACGATGGCCAAAAAACAAATAAAAGGAGCCTACGAAGTATCAAAATTCTATGTTCATTGCATTGATAATATTATTTCTTTTAAGTTACTATAAGGTTTTTATCTTTTTTATATATGGAATAAAAATGCGTTTGTGCCATAAGAACAATAGCATTGAAAGAGAACGCCAATTGGTAAGGTGACCACAGGTGTCAAAGGGTTTGATCACAAAGAATCCAGGTGTTAAGGTAAAAGGGTAGCACAACTAGATATTCATCTTGTTGTGTATTTGATTAATTTTTGTATTCACACATCGACAACATCACACCAAGCCACGATGAGGATATTCCTAATGCCAAGTGCCACCAAAAGCTACATATATTGCTCAAAGTCGATATTAAAATGTCAAATTTTCCCGTGGGTATGTCCATATCATATGCCAAATGAAAACGGCCTGCATTGAGAATGTTCAAGGAATAGGAAGCTGCCAGATTATTTCATAAATGAAATTGTTGGTCCATTCATCAATTTAAGGAGGATGGTTTCATGTTGAATCAATTTATATAAGGATAAGATGAACAATTACAAGGCATATGTATAGGTCCCCACCCAAATTGTACTTTTCTACATTAAAACCGTGGTCCGAGCATTGCTTCTTTGTCAAATGTTGAAGCACCACTAGGATTTGTTAGCGAGTAGGATCAAAAGGAAGAAGTGCCAACCACAAATTGTGCAGAGTACTAACATTTGCCAGATGATGATGAGAGTATCCAAGTGAATGATTACCTAAGTTCAAATGCCAAAATGATTGATAGAATACCATTTTATCAACTGAGCATTTGGAGAGTAATTAAAATTTAAGTGCATAACTGCTAAGAGCATTCAATGGAGATATATCATCCCAGATTTTGTGCATTCCCGTCATTATTCAGGAGGGTAATTTCGGGCTTAATTTGCGAACAAACCGTAAAGAATTTGCTGAAACCGTTCAAAACCCGCCTCCCAAATGAATCCATTTACATTCATCCCAAAGGGTTTGCAAAATTTCTCAACGGTTTTGAAGAAATCTGTATCTGATTAGGACGAAATTTTCCATGAATTTTTGGTGACAGAGCATCTGGTAATTATAAGATTTTGAGGCAGAACTGAAGGGATTTTGATCTTTTCTTCATAAATATCAATCAACAGTTACATATTTTCAGAGCAATGATCAAATCATTTCACATTTTAAAGGCATAAGAAGTAGGGCACTTGGCAGTAGTCAAAAGAAAGATTTCAAGGGAAATCAATCTTCAAATCATATCGCTTCAAAAATGGAGATCAAAATTTGGAATGGGCATTTTCAACTTACAAAACACTTGATATCAAAGTAGATTATCATGATATTTTATTCCTATATTTTTGAACACAAAATCAACAGTTAATTAGCATCTGAATTCATCATCTTGAGAAAGCAGTTTCAAATTGTCTGTAACAGATCAACTGTGTGTATTCAAATTCAAATTCTAGGTAGAGGATTTGGGAGATGATCTAGATTTCTTGCAATCAAATTAGATTTATTTTGACAAGTGTCCATTAGATCCAGTTTTAGAAGATCTCATTGAGTTAGTAAAAGGATATTTAAGCCCAACAAATTACAGGGTACAAGGAGGAGAGGCCCGAGAGGGTAAGGCCTGGAGAAGAATTTGATTAGTTGGCCTATGTATGAGCATTGTAAGCCTATGGGCATTTTTATTAAGAATTCATTTCTAACATTGAACATCCCTATGCGTTATGGTATCAGATTGTGATTTCTTCGTTTTCCATTATGTTTTTCCCTCTTGCTTGAATGAGTTACAACCATTGAGAATCAATGAATGTCCATAAACAATAGATTCTTGAGCAACAAGATTTGTTGTGATCGACCTGTTGTTTCTGTGCTTTGTTCAAGTACCTATCAAATCCATTTTGCACAGAGAATATTTGTTTGGTGGATGTTCTACTATTTGTCACATTCTCCATTCTTCTATCCATCATCATATAAGTATTTTATCTGATATGCAGTTCATTGGCCTTCAATCTAACAGAGTGTTTACTTGACTCCATGTCCAATGGTGATTCACTAATCTGCATTTAATCTTATCCCTTTATTCTTTATCTTTCACTTTACCTGATCCACCTTTTTTCAAAACCCAAAACACATCCTTATTTATAAAATCATTGCAATAACTGAAGATGTGCTAGGCTTGACCCTATAGCAGTCTAGGGACAACTTCTAGCACTAACATATTTTGGCGTCGTTGCCAGGGATGAGGAAATGAAGATATCTTCCCTGGGAGAATGAAAATGATCAGATCCGCTTCTTGATGGTGAACAAGAAGATGACATGTGCTTGACTGCAGATATTTTACCATGGTGACTCCACTGTCTAAAGATTAAAAGGCGACTCCACTGAGGATCCAAGTATAGAAGCCATTTTGGCTCAAAGGTTGGCCTTTTGTGACTTTTCAGATGTAGTTGGTTTTCCAAACCCAATGCTTAGCATAGGTGAATGGGAAGGTTCCCTTCCTACATTTAAAGGAGAAGATTGGGAGGTACTGGCTAAACATCTGCTAGATTTCCATGATTTTATTCGTGAACATCAGATTGTGGACGAGGATGTTCAAATCAAGATTTTCAGATACTCGTTGAAGGGAGCAGCCCTCAACTACTGCATATCTCTTCCAGCTTCAAGTATTAACTGGTTGGAAAGTTTTTATTATGCTTTCAATTTATTTTGTGAAGAAAAATTCTTAGCTGAAAGTCTTTTTGAAAATTGTTGTGATATATTTGAGAAGCATATTCAACAAAAATTAGAGTTTCCCTCTGTTTGCAAAGATGAACATTATGTTGTTGAGGAACTTCATAAAGATTCAATTGATGATAGGGACAAAGATTTCATAGTTGTAGACGCATTTGATCTTATCTCTGATGCACATGCTATTTTTGATTTGAATAAAAAAGTTCCTGTACATGATGAGTATAAGGAACAAATATTTCCTCAGCATATTGTTGTCGATAAATCTAATAAACATGACAATATTGATGAAGGTTATCAACAACCTGTTATCTTTATGGTGACAGAAGATGAGCAACATATTTATGAAAACAACCTGCACGTTAGTCATGAACAGTTGGAACCAGTATATGGCAGTATCGAGCAACAAGCAGAGGTAACCATTTTTAGTTATCAATCTACCTATTTTTATGATCCAATATCCATTTATATGGAGTTATGTTTCTCAGAAGATTTCAGCCTTGCTATTTTTGGAATTAAATTGGATGAGGGTTGTAGGTATGTGTTACAAATTAAAATTATGTTACACATAATGAATTCCTCTCTGATTTCTATCTGCATTGAAAGAGCTTTGGTAAATGATTTGATTTTATCATGGCTTCATTGGAAGCATGATGTCACATGATGAACCAATTTTTACTAGTTAGAAGCAGGAATAGATAGAATAAATAAACTCACCATCGAGCATGAAGATTCTTTTCAGTCTTCTAGTTGCACAATATGTGAGGTTTGTATTTAGTATTTGGTTTCAGTTTTGAAATAAAGACTCCATGACCAATGCATATAAGGCACTATTGGCAGGGGAGGCTTGGCTTCAAATGAGGAGCATAGTTGCAGAAGTTTGGGCCAGATTTGAATGATATTGGCTGGCTCCATAACCCAATGGACTAGGCACAACACAGAAGAACGTGAATGTTTGCAGAGACAAAAGTTTGCAGGTTGTGTTACACGAATGCATAGAGGAAAAGGCACAATGATCTTCTTGTTCTTGATGCCTCACGGGGAGAGCATCATCCCCCAGAAGGAGCCAATGTTAGCATCCAAATACTAAATTTTCAATTTTAACCTTATTGTAGGAATGGGGTTATTCCCGTAGCACTGAGAAGTGTTGTTCCTGAGCATCGGTTTTGTATATTCCAGAAATAGTGCTGAGATTTTAACTTGCCTCATTGGAGAGAGAAAAAATTATTGGTTGGGAGCCAATCTCCAGCACCTACAATCAAAACACATATCAGTATTAGCACAATCATTGAGATTTCATTTGCTCATATTCATGGTTCCTTAGCAGAGATGTCTCAAGATACGATGGTCAAAAAACAAATAAAAGGAACCTACGAAGTATCAAAATTCTATGTTCATTTGTGCCATAAGAACAATAGCATTGAAAGAGAACGCCAATTGGTAAGGTGACCATAGGTGTCAAAGGGTTTGATCATAAAGAATCCAGGTGTTAAGGTAAAAGGGAAGCACAACTAGATAGTCATCTTGCTGTGTATTTGATTAATTTATGTCACACATCGACAACATCACACCAAGCCACAATGAGGAGATGCCTAATGCCAAATGCCACCAAAAGCTACATATATTGCTCAAAGTCAGTATTAAAATGTCAAATTTTCCCGTGGGTATGTCCATATCATATGCCAAATGAAAATGGCTTGCATTGAGAATGTTCAAGGAACAGGAAGCTACCAGATTATTTCATAAATGAAATTGTTGGTCCATTCATCAATTTAAGGAGGATGGTTTCATGTTGAATCAATTTATATAAAGATAATATGAACAATTACAAGGCATATGTACAGGTTCCCCCCCAACTTGTCCTTTTCTACATTAAAACTGTGGCCTAAGCATTGCTTCTTTGTCAAATGTTGAAGCACCACTAGGATTTGTTAGCGAGCAGGATCAAAAGGAAGAAGCACCAACCAGAAAATTGTGCAGAGTACTAACATTTGCCAGATGATGATGAGAGTATCCAAGTGAATGATTACCTAAGTTCAAATGCCAAAATGCTTGATATAAGGCCATTTGTCAACTAAGCATTTGGAGAGTAATTAAAATTTAAGTGCATAACTGTTAAGAGCATTCGATGGAGATATATAATTCCAGATTTTGTGCATTCCTGTCATTATTCAGGAGGGTAATTTTGGGCTTAATTTGTGAACAAAATGTAAAGAATTTACTGAAACCATTCAAAACCTACCTCCCAAATGGATCCATTTACATTCATCTTGGAGGGTTTGCGGAATTTCTCAACGGTTTTGAAGAAATCTACATCTGATTAGAATGAAATTTTCCATGAATATGTGGTGACAGAGCATCTGGTAATTATAATATTTTGAGGCAGAACTGAAGGGATTTCGATCTTTTATTCATAAATATCAATCAACAGTTATAGATTTTCAGAGCAATGATCAAACCATTTCATATTTTAAAGGCATAAGAAGTAGGGCACTTGGCAGCAGTAAAAAGAAAGATTTCAAAGGAAATCAATCTTCAAATCTTATCGCTTCACAGATGGAGATCAAAATCTCGAATGGGCATTTTCAACTTACAAAACACTTGATATCAAAGTATATTATCATGAGATTATATTCCTATATTTCTGAACACAAAATCAATAGTTAATTAGCATCTGAATTCATCATCTTGAGAAAGCAGTTTCAAATTGTTTGTAACAGACCAACTATGTGTATTCAAATTCAAATTCCAGGCAGAGGATTTGGGAGATGATCCAAATTTCTTGCAATCAAATTAGATTTATTTTGACAAGTGTTCATTAGATCCAGTTTTAGAAGATCTCATTGAGTTTGTAAAAGGATATTTAAGCCCAACAAATTACAGGGTACAAGAAGGAGAGGCCTGAGAGGGTAGGTCCTGGAGAAGAATTTGATTAGTCGGTCTGTGTATGAGCATTGTAAGCCTATGGGAAATTTTATTAAGCATTCATTTCTGACATTGAACATATCTATGATTTATGCTATCAGATTGTGATTTCTTCATTTTCCATTCTGTTTTTCCCTCTTGCTTGAATGAGTTACAACCATTGAGAATAAATGACTGTCCATAATCAATAGATTCTTGAGCAGCAAGATTTGTTGTGATCAGCCTATTGTTTGTGTGCTTTGTTCAAGTACCTGTCAAATCCATTTTGCAGAGAGAATCTTTGTTTAGTGGATGTTCTACTATTTGTCACATTCTCCATTCTTCTATCCATCATCATATAAGTATTTATCTGATATGCATTTCACTGGCATTCAATCTAACTGAGTTTTTACTTGACTCCATGCCCAATGGTGATTCACTGATCTGGATTTAAGATTATCCCTTTATTCTTTCTCTTTCTCTTTACCTGATCAACCTTTTTTCAAAACCCAAAACACATCCTTATTTATAAAATCATTGCAATAACTGAAGATGTGCTAGGCTTGACCCTATAGCAGTCTAGGGGAAACTTCTAGCACTAACAGAATGTTACATCTATTAGGTATTGAATATATTGTTGAATACTTACTTGGTATTGTGGTGAAATTTGCTTGGAAATATTGTTTGACAATTGAATGTTGATACACTCATTGAGGGCCTCATTCTAAGATATAATTACTATTTTTTTCTATCTAATTTCATTTTGTTGTTGCAAAACATATATTTCTAGTATACACTTGTTTACTGCTACACTTTTACAACAATAATCATTCTATTTTATAATCTAACACTTGTTTTCTAGTATACACTTGTTTATTGCTACACTTTTACAAGAACAATCATTCTATTTTATAATCTAGTGTTCTATAGGTGATTAGTGATTGGTTTAACTTGGCAATTGTCATTGTATGCATTGGAATACTTCTTATCTCACACATGTCAACCAATTACCTTGTCTAACTAATCCTAGCCTTTCTACTTTCCTAAACCTAGAGTATCTCATTGAGTGACTAAGATGGGGAGTCATATACTTGCCTCTAGCTTTATATAGGATCCCTTGAGGTCACAAGGTAATCCTCCCTTGTTTTGGATATTCACCCAACACTGAAATGGGGTAAGTATATGTATAGGTGACAGTGATAACTACTTCCAATTGTTATGCAAGATTGGTATCTTGTGAAGGGATTTGCACAAGTAAAAATCCTATGATAAAAACATTTGTGTCATTTCCAGGGATAATTGAGTCATTCTTCCTATGAAATTGCTTTGGTAAGCTTACCCCAAATCCTTATTCCACAAGACTACGTGATGAATCCACTAAGGGAACAATCCCTTGTTTATTTTGATGGTCCTTGTATAGAAAGATCATCTGGAGACTCCACACATATAGGAAGGTTTCATCCTATTTTAAGATTTTTGCACATTATCAAGTGATGGAATCATGGGAATAGGGGAACTTCATGAAGAATATCCATCTCTTGATATTGATAATATTTTTGGATACCCAAATTATTTTTCTTCATAATGGGTTCATAAGTGTCCAAGATTTTATGGAAATTCATCTCCAGTCATTCCTCATGTGGTGAAATTCTTGAAATACACCTTAGAAATAAATGTAATACATCAGGATGTATTAATGAGACTATTTTTCTCATATTCGGGAATAAGGAAAAGATATTGGGTCAAGAACCAATGTGTTCCAAAGAGCATACCTTTCATCTGAATTTTCATTGAAAAATTCATCAAACATTGGAATTTAGGACTAATGTTTGAATACATTGGTCCAATTGTGTTGGACGATTTACAAAAGGAAGGCCTACTTCACATTTGGAAGAGGAATAATACCTGCTAGATCCAATCAAGAACCAATAAATTAATAAAGGAAATCATCATATTGAAGAAAAATATCTTGAAGAAGAGATTCATGAAGAAATTTACCATGACCATGAAGTAGAACATGAGTCTCCTTATGAATCTATTAAGAAGAGCACTTTGATCAAGAACAACATGTTGAAGACCCAATCCATGAATAAGGTACTCATGAAGATGAGAAATCAGTATTTGTTCTTCCATTTGATCAAGACAAAGTCACCCAAGCTTCCTTCACTCCTTCACATGAAGACAAGAATGAGGTAAGTTGTACTCTTTCCCAAGTATTTTATTTCTATGATGCATCTTTTCATGACTTGAAAAATGAAGAATTCTTGGAGGAACCCTTAGATGTAGTAGATTTTTCATCTAATGAAGAGCATGATGATTGCATTGATGATTTCATATGCATTATAAGACATATATGGGATGAGAATTAAATTCATTTTGATGGAGATCCCATCTATGATGTCAATGATGGTTCTAGAATCAAGAATCCAAATTTGTTGTTGTTAGAATATACACCTATTTGCATTATTGATTTAGATTTTGAGTAGTATAAAGATGATAGGTTCATAGGTTCGTTTCAACCATATAGGGGTGATACATTATAGCAATATAATGATGACTTCCATCAATTTTCCTAGAAGTTGTGATATGTATATTTTTTATCACTTGGAATTATTCTATGAAGAATATTTTCAGCCACCTTTATGCTCAGATTTTAGTGAACATTCTTGTGAAGACATAATTCACCCATAACAACAAGAATTTCATAGCAGGGATTTCCAATCTTCTTTTTCTTCACCATGTTATATCATTGAATATATGACTAGAAGTTATGACTTGAATAATAATTCATCTATAGGGAAAATATTCTCTCAACCTATGGTTTTTTGCAGGGGTTTTCAGTTGCATGTAGAGGATCAACGAGCCCCAAGTTGGGAGAATTTTTTTTCTTAAAAAACTAAATTCATGTCCCATTCTTCATCCAATTTATCCTTGGGTAATATCCATCATTATTAATATTTCTTATGATTCCATCTCGAACCTAAGGAAGTGATGAAATCCAAGATAGTCATTCTTTGAAGCTTTTGAGTCAACCTTATGAGCCTTCATATTATCACAACCATATTCAAAAATGGGTAGAGAAATCCTATGAGGACACATATTGACATGATATTTTCCCTACTTCCCACTTTCATGATTTTGATTATATATCTAGTTATGTTGTAGCCATTCCCCAGGCTCATGATTACTCTGTGCTTCATGTACTTTTTCTTTTGCTCATAATTAAGCTCAAAGGTATAATTTTTGGCTTTGATGAAATGCTAGGATGGATTCATTGGTTGTATGATTAGACATGGGTCTTAAACTATTATTAGAAAGTAGGGCAGTTTAGGGTACGGTAGGTAGGCTAGATAGGTCATGCATTTAGTTGTATTTCATCGACTATGTTACTTCTGTATCATGTTATTTAAACAATGCACATGTTAGTTAATGAAATTTTCCTTTCTCGCATTTGGTTTTATATTTTAATGTACCATGGTGGATAACATCCCCATACCCTTGTGTTACTGATGTTTTCATGTTAGAATGTAGCAGGATGATTTATAGTGATGCAAGTTTTAGGTATTGGACTACCATAGATGTCAATGTTCTCATGTGTTCTATGGTGATCACATGTCCCCATGTTGGAGCCTAATGTTATCCCCTACCAGCTAGGGGTAACTAGAGGAGATCATTTCTTATGAAACACAATGAAGACAATGATCCCGATGACAATGATGATAAACATGTCCATAGAGAGAACCCCCACAACCCCCTTATATGCCTCTTCCTTATCAACATGGCTCATCACACTCAATCAATAAGTCTCATTGGGAGATGGTGTTCTAGAATATCATGAGGTACATTAGTCCTTGTTTCACATAAATTATCATATTTAATACATTGGGAATTCGAGTAATGATCATAGGTTGAAGTTGGCTAATGAGTCATGAGATCATAATTTATGCTTTTTTCCTTGTTTCACCTTGGTGGCCATCATAGGAAGCCTATTCCCGTGTTGTCACTCCTGGGTAAAAGGGGTACTACTGGTGGTTCCTTAAAAGGGGTAGCATACCATTTCTATCATACTTAACACTTTTTTCATCTTTGATATTTTCATTCTCCCACATTTTGGGTAATGTGGTTACATGTACACCAAAAAGGCATGTACCTCATTCTCTTATGAGAAGAAGGGGATAGAGGCCCAGAGGTAGATTGTAGCTGGCCAATAATAAAGAAACAAATGTTATAATGAGGACATTCAAAATTCATAGTCCATACTAGAGCTATACCACCTCATTAATGGTGATCTCCCCTAGTCCTAATGAAAATAAACGCATTATCAATCAAAGAGGACTTGAATATATCCTGAATAAAAATCAAAGGAACTGCTAATAAATGATTGAAACCTTTTTAAGGGGAACTATAAATAAAAAAATAAAGAAGAAGGAAAACAAGGGGTTTGGAATGCAAAAAGAACAGAGGAAAGGGTAACTCAATCACAAAGAATACCCTCTACAAAGGCACTCATGGAAGTGAGCCCATACATTGTCTCGCATGTTAATGACCCCATGCCTAGAAGTAAACCCTATGACCACCTCACATTCATTACATATATCTGATGGGATCTTCTAGGAAATATATCTCTACTTGGGTACTAGCACACCTAAGAGGCTCGTATGATGGTCCTCCCACACTTAAACTTGCCAAATTGCATAAATTCTTGAGCTAATGTGAAGTTTGAAGGGGATACTCAAAAAGAGTTGTTCAATTTAGATTTTGTATTAAAGATGGATTGTTTTGTATGATTCTAAGGACTATTTTTCGTTTTTATTGATGGTTTTACTTGATTCCATGGTTTTGACTTACTTGGGTGCACCTGATATGGTCTTTGGAGGATGTCCCTATGATTTCACCCAAATGTTGCACACTTTATACAGGACATAGCACGTGTGATACAAAGATATGGGACACTAGATGAATTGGCTCCCTCTAATATAGTCTCTCGAACCTCTTAGGATTTGTACTATGAACAAATGAATTTTTAGTTTGAAGATATAGTCATGCCAACACACATATGGGAAAGAAACCCACACCTTGGGGCATTGTAACCAGAGGTTATCAGGCATTGGATGGAGGAATTTTCACGTGCACATGATTGGATACCATGTAGATATGAGTTTCACCTTATTTCCACCTTGGAAATTATTCTTTCCACCTTGGATGTTGAACATATGTATGATGATGTCATTTATTGGGGATTTCTTTCCATTGGGGCACCACTTTGATAAGTTGGGGTTTTGATGATGAGACATGACCTTTAATAAGGAGAGGTCATATTCCAACATACTTGGCACCTTGATGACGAGACATGGCCTTTGGAGGCCTATTACGCCTTCTTGGAGCACAACATCACCCACACGTGTGCCTTTGGAGGGATTATTTCTATGTTTTAGCATGATTTATTATTGTTAGAGGCTACTTGAGGGGTCGACCCCACTTGTATCACCCATTCATTGTTATTTTAGGCATTATTGTTGACATATGTTCTTGTTTACCTCATATATATATGGGTATCACTCCATTGTATCAAACATAACCCATCACTTGTGATACCATCACTACTTGTAGACTTCTCTTCTCTAAAAATTCGCTTGGAGTTCTTATGCTCACTTGTCTTGGAGATATTTCTTTCTCTACTTAGTGGATGATGTTGTTGAATAGGGTTTCCTCATGCTTGTGACATTTCCTAGTAAGTGATCTATTGCACGTTCAAGTGTTTCTTATGGTTTATCTTTGTGATTTTCTCTATTAGAGTGGTAATTTTGCATGTAACCTTGATGCTACTAAAATTTTGTTGGCAAACCCTAGAGGATTAAGAGTGTTTATTCCCTCCTTCAAAATGTCCCTCTTGTTTTGTTGAATAATTCAAGGTTTGTCTGAAGGGTTAGGAGTGTCTATCCCCTTAAGGTTTTCCTTGGGTAGGGTTTAGTTTTAGGGGTTAGGATTGGCTATCCCCTAGGGTTTAAAACCTAGTTCTCTTGTTGATCTAATATAGGTGACCTGGAAAGAAGGAGATGTCCCAGGCCTATGAGGGTATTTTCCTAGGGTTTTGTTCCTTCACCTTTTCCTTGTATTCCAACTTGATCTTCAAGTTGTGCATGACTCCATTCGCCCAAGGAAGTAAAAAGACACATGGTTTTTGTCAATAGTTTTCTAATTTCGGTTAAGGAATTAGGGTGGTTGACTAATCCAAGTCAATGGATTAGTGGTTTGGATCTCATGGGATCCTATATGTATATTTTATTGTAAACAGTTAAGAATATGATGAATAGAAGATTAGAGGTGTAGCTCTAAATAGGTTGTTGGTTTTCCGAGTTTGGATTTCTAGGGTAAATTTTTTGTTTAATGTATGTGTGTGTATTTGTATATTTTCTGTTTTTATTAAGAATCTATTTGAAATAATTAATTGTATAAGATTAAAATATACACTTTTCACAAGTAAAAATCTTGTGATAACACAACGATCAACGCATTTTTGGAAAATTGTTTTACAGAAATAGGCAAATTTGGGTTTTTTTTTGGGGGGGGTGGTCGCCCATGTCTATGCTAACAGGTGAAACCAATCACTCTTGTTTACCCAACATGATAAACCAATTGTTCTTGTTTAGAAAAAAAGTGCAACTACATTAGTCAACCCTTTGCGGGGTCCCCCACAACTAAAAATTCCATCAAAATGAAGAAAAGAATGCAAGCAAGGGAAAGAGCATGACAAGAGGATTTACCTCGTCTTAATGATATCTGGTTTCATTGTCTAAATCTCCTGCAATCTATGCTTGAATTTTTGGAAGGTAGGAGGTTTCACCACAAATGCAAATTTTCACCAAAGGTAAGTGTGAAAATGAGCTTTCTTTTACCACATATATAGTTTTTGAATCATTTTGTGTTCAATAAAGCCTCTTTTCACACATCAATTGAAAAATACATTTTCATTACTTCTTATTTTAGCATTTATATTTCTTTTTGTGAGGTTCTATTGCAAAATTTAACATGGTATCTAGTGTTGTTGGAATTTGTTTCAGGACTTGGGCACCATTTTTTAGCATTTTATGGTGACATTCATTGAACCACAAGGTACATGTTTTAACTGGCATACATGGATGGGTTTTTCCCTGTGATATCATGTTGTAGTATCAATCGTCATTATTTCATCACAATGCCTTAGGTTAGAACCCAACAAGTTGTGACCTTATCCTTTCTTATTTTCACATCGTAACTTGTGCGATAGTGACCACCATTTCATGGGTTCCCTAGTTAGAATTCCATTTGTCATCTCATGCCCATGTTGTAACTATCTATAGGCCTACAAACCATTATTTATACCTTCCATGACTAAAATTTGATCCTCATTTTTCTCTCTTAATATTTTTTTGGCCATGTCTCAAAGGGGTTCTTGTAATTTATTTATGTTTCTTAATGATTGCATATGTATATTGTGCTTATGTCCTAGTGCCTACTGCTCTATTTATTTTTTCTTTTATCCTATTTACCACCACTACAGTCACTCTTGACCTCTTACTATTTCCATTACTTTGCCTATGTTTCATGACCTTTACCCATGGAGAAAACTATTTGTATGAGTGGCCATTAATTTCTCAGGTACTTCTCTTTCATTTGATTTTCATAGGTCTATTCCACATTCTTGGAATGTTGTTGCATGCCATGGATCCACTTGTTTTCTCCAAACAAGATCACTTTTAACTTTTTTTCGTGCTCGTAAAACCATGAAAAAGACACTATTGAGCACACTTTCAACTCTTTTTCACACTCATCAAGCCAGGAAAAAGACATGGTCGAGTACAATTTTACCTCTTTTCTGCACTAGTAAAACCATGGAAAAAACACTATCAAGCATGCTTTTATCTCTCTTTCGTGCTTTCAAGGAGCCACCAAAACAAAAAGTACAACATAGCACGTGTTACATTGAGACTATTGAGGTGCTTTCAAGATCCAATATCCTTGATACTTCCTTATCCCTGTCTGTCAAATGTGATGATACCAATATGAATATTATAACAAGGATATCTCTCTCTAGTTATATTTTGGTAGCATAAGGATGTCATAAATTGAGCTCCCTTACCCCTTGATTTTCTCTTATTTTATAGAATGATGGAGGAGGTTTAGAGATATGTTCAAAGATTATAATTTTATGAACAACGGGTCATACACAAGTTCCAAGGATCATGATAGATCATATCCAACCTATCACGAGATTATCTCTTTTCAAATCCTCAAATGTACAAGGTTCTAGGGGCAGTCGCTTATTTAAAAAGAGAAACAAGTGACCAACCACACCTTGCATGAGGACAAGAAGTGACTGATCTCTCTTATAGGCAAGAAAAGAGAAATCGTGCTAAAAACAATGAAATTTGTGACAATGGCATGTAATTCTAGAAAGATCAAATCAGTAGGTCCTTTATGAGGTCCAGGGTGACAAATAAAGGTATTACAGTTTCCCCCTAATGTATGAAGTTAGA
>JASDQU010248713.1:11506-22755 GCA_032191745.1 Picea mariana
AGCCCCTAGGCTTAGCCCCTAAGCTCATCACTCAGCCCCTTTCCCACCTTCCAGCCCCTAGTTCCTTGCCCACTCTGTGGACGCTCAGTCCCCCTTCACTCATTCATCGTGGTCGGTCTACACCTGGCGGTGTTTATATTTTATTAAATATTCTGCATACATACAAGTACAACAACGGGCTCCTGGCCTTCAAACACTTAGGCTTCTTGGCCTAACAACCACATAAACCTTCCATCTTATACAAAACTTGGCTCACCGGCCTATAGAACACATTTACAATTCATTGCATATATCATGATCTGTAACGGGGCTCGGCCTTGGGGACACTACAATCACTACCCTGGCGTGGTAACCAGCTGGTGGTAATGTCATACTGCTATGTACCCATGGACCTAATAGGCTGGCTCGTGATGAGACCCCCTATTGTTTTATTATTTTTTATGGGTCCCTCTTGTTTCTTGCTGAGAAGCCTTTTATTGCTTTCTCAAGGATCCCTGGGTGAAGCATCTCGAGGTCTTATTCTTAGGATTTTTATCTTTTTCCAACCTGCTTTTACCTTCTGGGCCTTTAGCCCCGTCTTCCCACGAGATAAGGTGCAATCCTGAAACAGGTCAACCCAGGTCAACCCAGTGCCCGGACAAGTGTAATGGGATAGGTGAGCAGGAAGAAAGATGAAAAAGTGGTGCTATGATGGGAGTGGACGATGGCTTTTCAGAGACCCCCCTAGTGGCAAACCAAAACCTACAGACACAGGCTTACTAGAGCATCCTGTCAACCCCCCCAGACATGGTCAAGTGGGCAAGTATAAGATCCAAGCATTTGTTAGAAACAAAAGGGATCAAATGCACATATTCAAAGGTTTTGAGGATCAGAGTAACACATACCATGATACCCGGACTCATTACCTCATAGAGCAAGAACCATCTCTGACACAAGACCAAGCCGATGGTGATGGATGTTGTTGCTGACAAAGTAGAGGCGCTGAAAGGAAGAAAAGGTGGGCCCTCCAAGGCCATACTAAAGTCGATCCGGCTATCGATACTCCATGTCTAGGACCTGTGGGCCTCGAGACATGATCTCCTAGTTATCCCTAAAAGTGGGGGATAACACTGGTCTAAATATACAATTACATCAAATCAAATGATAGAAATATGAATTTTAAGTAGAAAACCTTTCGAGTCAAAGGCATATTTCGAGACTCAAGTTCACAACTCCCATATCAACATCACCTAATCTATCTCCCACAGGGGTGTTAACTCTAGGAATTGCACATCACAAATGTTAATCTCTCAATTGCCAATCCTTCAACAATCGCAATCCTGAGAAAGAAAGAATCATAGATCATAATTGCAAAGGTTCTTCTTAAAGGCCGTATAGTCTCCTCGCTCAATTGTGTCACAAACTCACCCTGTCGCATTAAATTATATTTTTTTAGAATATCATAAAATGCAAGACAAAGGCATCACCATTAAAAATGACGTTTGCACTTCAAGAAAAAATTATCTTACGTTGAGGTTTCAGGGAGCATAAGTTGTTAGAAAGCCTCCCTAGAAATTCTTTAGAGAACATTAGTTGCTAGGCTACCTAATGTAAGAGCACTCAAAAAGATCAAGGAAGCAATAGTACAAATAATCAAGAGTGCTCTCACTAGAAAAATGACAAGGCTTGCAAATAACATGATGTCCACAAGATGCTACAGCAACACAGGTCACAAAAAGGGTATGTAATTGTTGGAAGGAAAAAGAAAACCAAGGTTTAGTATTAAGCCAAATAACAAGAGCCTACCTAATCAGAAGATTATCAGGTCACTGAATAACTTCAATCTATTGGAGAATCAGAAATTCCACTTATACTTCCTAATAACTTATGCATTAAGCTAGATGCCAACAGTCAGATTATAAATGGCATGCAAATAACAAGTTAAACTTTGTGTCCAACTCTCAATGGTGATATGTATACAAGGAGAAGAAAGTATGGTTGACATTTTTTGCTGATGGCAAGGGGGAAATACTTTAAAATAAGCTATGTCCCAGAAGTTTCCAAAACGCACAACCACCTGGAACACACTTCCAATATGGTTAGAAACTTAATCCAAATTTGCAGAAACGGCAGATTGGAGCATAAGTTGTTAGAAAGCCTCCCTAGAAATTCTTTTGAGAACATTATTTTCCAATATTTTCCAAGCTACCTAATGTAAGAGCACTCCAAAAKATCAAGGAATCAAGAGTACAAAMTAATCAAGAGTGCTCTCACTAGAAAAATGACAAGGCTTGCAAATAACATGATGTCCACAAGATGCTACAGAAACACAGGCCAYAAAAAAGGTATGTAATTGTTGGAAGGAAAAAGAAAACCAAGGTTTAGTATTAAGCCAAATAACAAGAGCCTACCTAATCAGAAGATTATCAGGTCACTGAATAACTTCAATCTATTGGAGAATCAGAAATTCCACTTATACTTCCTAATAACTTATGCTACCTAATGTAAGAGCACTCMAAAAYATCAAGGAAKCAAGAGTACAAAMTAATCAAGAGTGCTCTCACTAGAAAAATGACAAGGCTTGCAAATAACATGATGTCCAMAAGATGCTACAGMAACACAGGCCAYAAARAAGGTATGTAATTGTTGGAAGGAAAAAGAAAACCAAGGTTTAGTATTAAGCCAAATAAMAAGAGCCTACCTAATCAGAAGATTATCAGGWCACTGAATAACTTCAATCWATTGGAGAATCAGAAATTCCACTTATACTTCCTAATAACTTATGCATTAAGCTAGATGCCAACAGTCAGATTATAAATGGCATGCAAATAACAAGTTAAACTTTGTGTCCAACTCTCAATGGTGATATGTATACGAGTAGAAAGTACGGTTGACATTTTTTGCTGATGGAAAGGGGGAAATACTTAGCTATGTCCCACAAGTTTCCAAAACGCACAACCACCTGGAACACACTTCCAATATTGTTAGAAATTTAATCCAAATTTGCAGAAAACGGCAGATTGGAAACAACAATTTTATATAATGAAAATTGAAAATTAAAAAAGAAACCTCAAAAATTGAAATGGAATATAATTTCATAACTGCAAATTATGAAACCAAATGATTGGTATTTTAATTTGACAATAGGAATGCAAGTTAAACAAGGGAGAGGGAAAAGGAGGCCTCGAGTTCTAGTATGGAAACATGCATGTGCCAGAATTCATCATTAAAACAGAATTTCCATAGGATGCCTTGACTTTGACAGCTCTATCGAACTAGCTCTATATGGTCAATCTAACACCAACACTTGCAAATTGAGTAAAAAGAATTGAAAGAAAAAAGTCGAAAATAGAGATTGAGGACAAGCTCTCAGTCTCCAACAGTCAAGTACAGATCTATCATTATATGGGTTCCACGTCAATGCAGAGTCTAATTTGTAGACAGTCAGCGCAAAGATGAACTTGCAATGTCTAACTATCAACAAAACATACTTTCTATTACATGAAAAGCTTTAGACAATGGAGAGATTAGATCTATCATTATATCGCTTCAACGTCAATGCAGAGTCTAACTTGTAGACAGTCAGCACAAAAGATGAACTTGCAATGTCTAACTATCAACAAGGCATACTTTCAATTACATGAAAAGCACAAGACAATGGAGAGAATAGTTGTTTCCCGAACTTCTAATGTCTAACTATCAACAAAGCATACTTTGAATTACATGACAAGGCACAAGAAGACAATCGTGAAGTTAGTTGTTTCCCTTAAATTTTAATATCTACATCATATTCAATTCACAGCCACAAATTATGCAGAGCCTAATTTGTAGACGGACAGCACAAAAGATGAACTTGCAATGTCTAACTATCAACAAAGCATATTTTCAATTACATGAAAAGCACAAGGCAGTGACGAGATTAGTTGTTTCCATGAAAAGCACAAGACAATGGCGAGATTAGTTGTTTCCCTTGAACTTCTAATGTATAACTATCAACAAAGAATACTTTCAGTTACATGACAAAGCACAAGAAGATAATCGTGAAGTTAGTCGTTTCACCTAAATTTTAATTTTCACGTCATATTCAACATAGCCACAGGTTATGACTTCTATAGTGGACTTGGCTCTTGCAATGTAAACAAGTTCACAACACAGCTGAAATTTCCCTCTCAAGTTTACAGCACAGCTAAGAAACTTATAGCAGACTTCTATGAGGCTTATAGGAGGCCACCTCCTGGCCATACGTTATATATTACAAAATAATTACAGTAGGCTTATTGCAGGTCACCTCCTGGCTATAGGTAACTATTATAAAACAGTTACAACAGGCTTATTGTAAGCCACATATAGGGCTCTAAAGACTAGATACTTATAGCAGGCTTATCTTACAAGTTACAACAGTTAGACAAGAAGCCTCTCCAGATTACTCGGTTACTGTGTTAAAAATCTGAAATCACAATTGCAAGCCACATCTTAGATTGAGAACAGAGTAACATTATCGTGCTGAAGGATGAAAAACAGAGGCTCAATTCAGAAATTTCATCAGACCTGTTTTTGGGAAAAAGAACACCATCTAGTGAGCAAGAAGAGCCTGCAAGAGCTCAGAAACAGACTTGTTATCCCCCACTTTTAGGGATAACTAGGAGATCATGTCTTGAGGCCCACAGATCCTAGACATGGAGTACTGAGAGCAGGATTGACTTTGGCATGGCCCTGGAGGGCCCACCTTTTCTTTCTTCCAGCACCCTCATCTTGTCAGCAACAGCAGCATCCATCACCATCGGCTTGGTCTTGTGTCAGAAATGGTTCTTGCTCCATGAGGTAATTAGTCCTTGAATATGTGCATTTGATTCCTTTTGTTTCTAACAAATGCTTGGATCTTACACTTGCCCACTTGACCATGTATGGGGGGATTCACAGGATACCCTAGTAAGCTTGTGTCTATAGGTTTTGGTTTGCCACTGGGAGGGATTTCTGAAAAGCCATCGTCTGCTGCCTTCACAGCACCACTCTTTCATCTTGCTTCCCGCTCACCTATCCCACTCCACTTGTCCAAGCACTAGGTTGACCTACTTTCAAGACTACACCTTATCTCGTGGGAAGAAGGGGCTAAAGGCCCAGGAGGTAAAAGCAAGCTGGTAAAAGATAAAAGCCTAAGAATAAAACCTCGAGATGCTTCGCCCAGGGATCCTTGAGAAAGAAATAAAAGGCTTCTCAGCAAGAAACAAGAGGGACCCGAAAAAGTAATAAAACAAGACCTAAGCAGAGGATAGGGGGTCTCATCACAAGCCAGCCTATTAGGTCTGTTGACCGCCTCTTCAATTAGGGGGTCAACTCCATGTACCATGAAGATATGCATCAACAGATGCAAACATGTCGAAGACTTTTTGGGTCTACAGGGCAATTTTTGCTCCAGCACACAGTTTTGTAAGCGGGATTTCCACACCCCTACACGGGTTTATAATGTAATAGGTCTACATGGATCATGTTAGGTCAGTTTCCTTAGGGTTTCTTCATTAGGAGAGTTCCTTTCACTGAGTGTTTTTTATCCTCAGGAGGTTAATGTGGCCTAACTATCCGGGTTAATCTCCCTTGAGTTTTTCACTCCCACCCAATAAATCCTCCAAAGTGGTGAAAGGTGTTCTAATGAAGTCATTCCTAAGTATTTAGTGTTTAGGAATATTGTAAATGACCATGTAAGACAGCACGCGAAATTTCGCGGAATTTCGTCAAGTCTAGCTAGGTTTTTTTTAAAGTTGGGAATAAATTAATTCTAGGTATTTAATGTAAAACTTAGGTCACGGGATTTCTGATAGGGGTATTTGTACTCAAAAGAAAGCTAATGAGACCCCCTACACACATGGACCAAGTTTCAACTTAGTCAGACAAGTTTTTCTAGGTTGTTTGTCCACTTTAGGAGTTTTTCGAAAAATGGGGGTTTTAATTGCCAAATCCAGAACATGGGCAAATGTAAATTTTTGTAATAATGGACCAAAAACAGTGAAGTAAAGTGTGGAATTAAAGAGAGGGCCCCACGGTCCACCTAACCATTTCCTAACCCTTACCTACCCTTTCTACCCACTTTTTAATTAACTCACCTTTTCATTTTAATTCCCACCTTTGAGCTTACATACCTCTCCCACGAATTAGTTGGAAACTCACTAATTAAATGTGTGGGCCCCTCTTCCTTTACCTCACGCCTCTCCTTCCCTCCACATCATCCTTTGGAGTGTGGCTACCACACTCCTCCCACACTCGCCTCACGTACCCTCGCGCTTTCTTTTTCAAAACTCACGCTTCCCTTAATGCTTACGTCCCCTATCTCGTTTGAAAATGGAAACATCTTTTTGAAAAAGGTGGATTCTCATTTTAAGGAAGGTGTGGGCCTTTCCTTCAACCAATACGCCTACCCTTTTCATCCACGTCACACTTAGAGTGTGTCCCACACACTCTTCTTTACCAATTCCCTCACGCTTTGCTCATCCCCCACGCCTTTCCTCATGCTCTCTTGTTCACTCATGCTCGTATTGGAAACATATGATTTCTTTAGTGGATAGAGTGGAAACATCAATTAAATTTTGGAAGTTTGATTTCAAAGAAAGCGTGGGTGTTCTCTTTGACCAATATGTCTCCTTCATGAGGCCAACTCAACCTTCCAACTCTTTTACATGCCATTTCCCCTCACCCTAAAAGTCTATCATCTCATTGGTGGCTTTTCTCATTGATTTGTCTTCACCTTTGGGTCTTTGACGAGTGTTGAAGATCCAAGAGGGGTCTCTTGGTCTCCTAAGGTTATATAAGAAACCCCTCACTCCCTCATTCGACATCATTCTTCACAGTATTGTTATGCTACTGAATTCTTCCCATCCCTCTCTCTCTCTCATTACTTTCACATTGCTTCACTGGTCTTGGCTCTTGAAGAGCTTGTAGCAGCATTGATACTACAACCTCTTCCCATTTAATAAAACAAAAATTGCTTTGGAGGAAACTGTGGCGTTTAAGATTAGTTTGGATGTGCCACTTATTGTGAGGTGATATCATTCTGAATCTTTATGTGCTTTGGTAAATAGTTGCTCAAGTAAATTAGTTTACTAGGCTAGGTGAGGCAATAGTGTAGTTGCCCATCTATGTATTTTGTGCATGCTTATATAATAGAAACTATGTTGTATTGTCTATGCATGCAGGATATTATCTATTGTTCCATCTCACTTCTGGTTTAAGTTTTGCAGATCACCTCTATGAAGTTGTTGGGATAGCTTCAAGGATGAATGTACCCTCATCTTCGCTTACACTTCACTAGCATTCTCTGTCTCTCTTCCTCATTCTTTCAGATTCGGTTTTTGGTATCTAACATGCTTAGATTGGTCACTTAATCAATACAATTTTCTGGTTTTTGTATGCACGGAATTTCTGCCTAAAAACAGAAATTTCATAACTTTGTTGAGTGTGTTGCAGCTCAAATCAGCAAGCAATAGCTTGCTGATTTTTGAAGGTTCTTACCAAGACAAGAGGCCATGCTGCCCAATTTTCATACACAACACACCCTCAGAACAACTCCTTGAAGTGGTAACAGTTTCTCATATTTCTTTCCTCTTGAAAATACTGTAAATGCAAGCCCAAAGGAGTTGTACCCAAGCGGCTTGCTTTCCTTTCTTTCAATCTTACTTTGCAAGTTTAGATTAGTTTTATTTTTTGTCTTTCCTTGCTTAGTTTAGCTAGATTAGTTGTGATTTCTACATGCATGCTTAACTTAAAATAATCTAGAGTAGATCTCATAACGTATGATAGCTTAGAGCCCGTGGTGGCTTAGATTAGATATTTATTCTCCGTTGCATGCAAGTTTCGGTTTCTCTAATCTTAATCCAACACACATGCATCAAATAACTGGTTAATTAATCTTTCATTTCAGTCATTTACTTCACATGCAGTAATCGCTCTTAGATCTATATTTTAATACATGCATGCAAGTATTGGTATCTCCAAGTGATAATTAACCATATTTAATTTCCGCAAGTTATATGTTTTGTTTTACGTTTCATATGCAATCTAATATTTTATAAGCAATTTAACTTGCAATCTTGTGTTGCAAAAGCTTCAGCCTTCACAATCGACACCTTCAGTTCTTAATAATCACATGCAATAAATCGACACTTAAGAAATAAATCTGCAATTTCATTGTTAAGAGTTCGCACTCGTTTTAAGTATTTTGGCAATCCTTTGTTGAGCAAGCTACAAGCACTCAATCACACTTCGCCATATTTAGCTCATAGGCCTAAAATAAATTAATTAGACTTAATAAGACACCATAACTCACCATCTTCGCCATTTAAAACAAGGTTTTGAGGAAATCCACGAAAGGTTTTCCAGAGTACTCAGCCTTAGGGTTGACCTATGAAGTTAGGGTAGGCCTCGTTGCCTCACTTCTTGAGCATCCAGCAACCACTTGGTAATAGAGGGAGGAGAGTTTTTGGGTTGACACCTAGATAGGGCTAAAATTAATCTCACACTTAATCACTTAATTTAATTTTCAATCTACAACATCAGCTGAGACGAACAAAGTTCGTCACGCACAAATAATCCAAAATATCTAGAATATAACACAATAATCCATGTAGGAATAATGTATAAAATATGAATAGATAAGATAAGATAATAAGATGATTACAATTGAGAATGAGAACTCGTTTATATACCCATGCAGGGGTGCCCTTTACCAATAGTCATGTCCTTTGAGACATGACCTTTCATTATTAATAATTATTATTTATTAATTATTATGTTATGAATATCTATGGTATATGTATATTTATGTTCATAACATTGCCTTCCCCTTAAAAATGCTTTGTCCTCAAAGCATACTTTATGGAAGACTTATCTCTTGCTCTTAACTTGTATTTATTGTCTTCTGATTCGTCAATCCTGTGTTAGTAATTGTTGAGGACTTCAGACGATAGGAGCTTCTAAGCGCTGAGCAGAATTGTCGAATTATAAAGGAGTCTGCCCATCCTAATTCGATCTTCTATGGACTTGGGTTGTTATAGGTTTCTTGGAAAGAACTTGATGTATTTCGACTCACATGATAACTTCTATTTTGAGCATCACTTGTAGTGGAAGTAATATTCTTCGACATATTGGTCATTTGTTTCTGTTGATACAAGGATTGGCTAAAGTATCGATTTTTGTGATTAGGATGTTGATAAGGCATCCTTGCAACTTTATTATTACTTCGTATACTTGTAGTTTTTTGTTGATTAAATTTTGGAATTGAGTCTTCTTGATATTTCTGGCTTGTTTGTACCTCGACATTTGAAAACATCTTTACATCAGCTGGATTTGCCTCCTTTTGAGATGTAAGGTTGATTGGGTCTGTCATTGTTTCCTTATCGACTAATGATGTTTCATGATCTAGTTTTTCTTGTAAAGTCTTATTATCATGCTTCAACTTTTTAATCTGAGTTAATAAATCTTGATTATGTCATCTTAATCGTAAAAGTTCTTCCTTATTTTTTGATTTATTGTATTTTTCTGATTCTAGATTCTCATTTCTTTCGTCCTTTAAGATTTTAATTTATTCAAGTAATTTCTAGTTAAAGTTCCTTAGGCAAGAGATTTTTTCCTCCTTTTCAGTTGATTTCTCCTTGAGATCTTGATTTTCTTGTTCTGAATTTGTATCCCCTTGCTTCTTGTCTTTTGACTTCTTGATTTTAACTAGTAAAATTTGATTATGATTTTTTAATCGTAATATTTCTTTATCTCGTTCTAGTAAGTCTTGATCCATTTTTTGTCTTTCGGTCTTTAGTTCTTTATTTTGTGCAATGAGTTCCCGAATATGCTCTTTGAAGTAACGATTATCTTTTTGTGTTAACCCATTAAAATATTTTTCCTTCTCAATTTCAAACTGTAATTTTTTATTGCTTGCTTTATAATGTCCTAGTTCTCCTTCCAATATTCGTGATTGTATTTCTGAATTACCTTGATATTCTTCCATAATAAATATTTTTTAAATGTTTCTTCAATCATTTTATAGAAAAATTCATTTTCCTTATACTCCTTTTATATAAATTGATATTGTTTTAGAATTATTATTTTTTTTAACTATCCTTCACTTTCTGAGATCCACTTCACTTCTAAAAATATAATAATATTTTTAACAATTATGCACCATAAGTAGATATAACTTTTTATTTCCACTTGATGCAAGTCTTTATTCTTCCTTTTAAATATATATAAATATATTTATTATTATTATTTTTTTCCAAAAAAAATTAAATACATTTTTAATCTCTTCTTAAAACCTTTTTTTTTAACTCTTCTTTCCCTTTTTAATTTCTCTTTTTTTTTAAATTTAGAGAATAATTTGAATAACCTTCTCACCCTTGAAAACTTCCTTCATAACCTTTTTGTATTTAAAAGGAAAATAATTTAATATTGCTTTTCAATTTTTCATAACCTCTTTTTAAATAAATAAAAATAATAATTCCTTTTAAATAAAATTCTTAAAAAGTTTAAATCTTCCTTTAACTTTTTCTCTCTAAACTTGAATATGTTTTTTAATTAAACTTTTTTCTTATAACTTTTATACTTTTAATAAAATAATTTAATATTACCTTTTCCTTGGGACTTGTAATAGAAGTTAACGTTTTTCACATGTATGATTTTAACAAACTTGAATATGTTTTTTAATTAAACTTTTTTCTTATAACTTTTATACTTTTAATAAAATAATTTAATATTACCTTTTCCTTGGACTTGTAATAGAAGTTAACGTTTTTCACATGTATGATTTTATCAATGTTACTTGTATCTAATGTATTAATATTCCCGTATAAATTTGTTTGTTCAAATCTATTTGTCCGTTCTTCTTTTAATGCTGTTACTAAAATGACAATTAACTTCAACTCCAATATCGGTGGTTTCACTCGAATATTTTAATTTTAATTTTTTTTCTGAAACCTTAACTTTAATCTGTATTGACCATAAATAATGTACCTATTTTAGATTCCAAAAGTTGTCAATTTGCTAGAGTTCGCCCCTTTTTAAGTTTTGGAAATTTGCAACGATATCTAATGACCTCACATCCAATGTGTGTCCATTAGAAATACCATAAATGTGATGGCCGCGGTTTATTCCCAAACTGCAGCTGGCTTCTTTTATGGCAGCCTCTATTCAGTAAGCGAATCAATTATCTACTGAAATCGCTGCAATCATTTTTAATGACTGTATGGATGGTGAAATAACTATACGGAAATGGTGCAACATTTAATTAAACA
>JASDQU010248716.1:4612-16433 GCA_032191745.1 Picea mariana
CATCCAAGGTTGTCATACTAGTCTATGCCTTAGAGTATTTATACAAGAGTTTTGAAACTAATAATGCTAATAAATCTCCTAAAGATCATGATCAGATCCATAAAATATGCTAGGAAGGTCGAATACCCCCTTCAGATCCATAAAATATGAACAAATCCCAAGAAAATCTAAAACTGTCCAAGATTTTAGGCTAAAATAGGGTATTTTCTGCTGAAGTGGCCATGTTTGACCAACGTTGACTAGACACCTGGAAGGCTCAGATATTGAAGCTGATAGATAATCATCCATCCTTGTACATCAAGGATCACGACCCAAGTCTCAGATTTTTCCCAGTTGTCCTGCAAGTACACGAACCTAGGAGCAATTACGAGATTTAGTCAAATTCTGTAATTTATGATAAATTTTCAATTTTAATGCCAAAAATTTGAAAACTCAATTCTTAAGCTAAATAATGATAAATGTACCTTGCATAAATTGTTTTATGGAAAATATGGAATGAAATGGAGGCAAAATGGATGGTTTTGGAGGCAAAAGTATAGTTTATAGAGTAAAAAGGAAGCAAAAAAATGTACTCAACAATGCCGAATACCTTGTCATGGCACCCATATTCAACTTGAATGGTAACGAATCTATGGAGAGGGATCATGTTGTTCACGGTTCTTGAGTTTGAAGTTCAATTAGGACTTAATTCCATTATTTATTCATTGAACATGTTTATGTACATCAAGAATAATTTCTAGTGCACATAACCTAATCATAGAGCTTGTATCCCACTTGGAGGCCAAAGATCCCCTACAAATTTATGGTGTATTTATTCAAGGGATTGTTTAAGGCCCTTGAGATTAGGAAGCTTCAACAAGATCCCAAGGAACTTGTTTTCATTATTTGATGACAGTCAAGGTACCATGATGCATCCATGGTGTGAAAAACCCCTAATGGCATCCATATACAATTTGAATCCCAAAGACCCCCATAGAGAGGTGTAGTTCCATGTTGTTTCTCATGGAACTTGATTTTGAGAAGCTTTGTTCAAGGTTTAAGGGACTTTTTTTCCTCCTTTAACATTGTTTATACCTTGAGATCCATCAATGGTGATCAAAATCTATTCACGACACCCATATCTATTCAATATTCCAAAGAAATCCCATAGGGGTCCTCCTTGGTTGTTGGAGGATATACTATGTTTAGGGCCTAAAGTTATTATTTCCCTCCCCTAACCATGGTCAAGGGAATTAGGCTATTATTACCCTCCCCCCAAACTATGGTGAAGGCCTAGATACCCAATTGTTTTGTACAAATCATCTTAACAGTGACCATATCCAACTCTTAGGCAAAATATGCCTTGGTGAAGGCTTGTGTCATTTTTACTAGGTGTTATTCATGATGCTTGAGCTTAAGAAGATTCATTCCCTTGTATGCCCTCTTGACCATGTCTAGGCCTTAGGACCAATTTCAAGTGCACAAAACCCACTCATGATACCCGATATCCTAGTTAGATTCCTATAAATAACCCCTACAAAGGACACTTGTGTTGTTTTGGGGACTCATTTAAGGGTCTTCAACCCAAGAAAATTCAATAATAACCCAAAGAACTTATTATCCTTCATTGACCATGGTCAAGGCCTCATGACCCATCCTCAATGCACAAACCTTCCTAATGGTGTTCATATCCAACACTTATGTCAAAGGTGCCCTAGAAAGGGCCTATGTTGTGGTTTGTGTAGATTTTAACCTTGTAAAATTACTTATTGCAAACATAATTTTAGTAAAATAACAAAAAATATACAATGGCACATACAAAAATTACACAGAGATTTTTCCCCTAGAAACCCCAACCGGGAAAACTAGCATATTCTATATTCATTCATAGTGATACATTGTTTACAATACAATATACCTATAGTATCCAGCGGCATCAAAAACCCTAAACAAATGACCTGTATTAGTGAACAACCCTAATTACTTAACCAGAAATATAAAACCATTGGAAAAAACCATGTGCCAAAAAACCTCCCAAAAATGGACATGAAAATCGAGGCGACACGAAAAACGACACAAAAATGTGACACGTTTCTCGAGGAAAAAGAATTATCGGGGGAGCTGCCCCCGAACCCTAGCACAATGTAGCAGACACTAAGGCTATCCATGCAAATAATATAATACATACCCAACATTCTCCCACTTGTTTTTTTATTTTCATATAGGGGGTTACAGGGTTACATAATCAACAATCCACGAAAGCAATGCCCATGGATCCTCTACACCAAGAGAACTTGCCATTGCTCACAGTTTTTGTTAATGAATTTACAACATTCTTCAAAGTTTCCACCTTCATCAACAACACTTTCTTTTCTTCAACCATGTCTCTCATAAAGTGATATTGAATATCAATATGCTATGTCTTTGAATGATAAGTCAGGTTCTTCGCCAGAAAAATTGCACGCTGATTGTCACATTCTATCCTTATATCTTGTTGTACCGACCCAATACCCTAACACAATCTTTGTAACCATACTGCTTCCTTAATTGCATGAGTGTTTTCCATGTATTCATATTCTATAGTTGAAAGTTCCACTACATCCCGTCTTTTGGTCATCCAATTGATTTCTCCTCCAAACAAGTTAAACACATACCCGCTTGTAGATCTTCTACAATGTAGATCTCCAGTCCAGTATGCATCAAAAAATCCATGTATGTTCAACACTCTCTCCAATCCCGATCTTCCTTGGTAGCACAATCCATAGCTAGCAGTTCCATGAAAATACTCGAAGACCCTTTTGACTGATCTCCAATGCTCCTTACTTGGTTTTGACATATACCTATTCAAAAATCCCACTACATGTGCAATGTACGGTCTAGTACAAACCATTGCATACATCAAGCCACCAACTTCACTTGCATATGGAACACAAAACATGTCCTCCTCCTCTTCATGTGTCTTGGGACACTAATTCACAGATAACTTTACACCAACAAGAATAGGGACGTTGACCGGTTTACATTCATGCATATTAAACCCCTGCAATATTGTCTCGACATATTTTCTCTCATTTAACTAGAGTTTCGTCTTTTTCCGATCTCTTTTAATTTCGATACCCAAAATGAAATTTGAAGCACCGAGATCCTTCATGTCAAATTTAGAGGAAAACTGAGTTTTCACATCTTGGATAATCTTCTTGTTGTTTCCTATCAGCAACATGTCATCCACATACAAGACCAAATAAATCAAATGATCACCAATTAATTTAAAATACACATAGTGATCCTCTTTTTTTCTTGTGAATCCAAGTTCTAGCATACAAGTATCAAAATTTTGATACCACATACTTGGTGATTGTTTTAAACCATACAAAGACTTTTTTAGCTTGCATACTAGCTCCTTCTTTCCCATCAGAGCAAAGCCTTCTGGTTGCTTTATATAGATTTCTTCTTCTAGATCCCCATGTAGGAATGTTGTCTTGACATCCATTTGGTCTACCTCAAAATCAAGTGCAGTAGCAATAGATAAAATAAATCTTATAGAATTTAACTTGGCAACATGAGAAAAAATATCATCGAAATGAATTCCTTCAACCTGAGAATAACCCTTTGCTACTAACCGAGATTTCTGTTTCTCCACTTTGCCTTCTGCATTCAAATTATTTTTAAATACCCATTTGTTTCGAATGGGATTTCTTCCAGTCAACAACTCCACTAGATCCCAAGCCTCATTCTTATCCAAGGATGCCATTTCTTCATCCATGACATTTTTCCAAAGATTTCCATCCTCCAAATCCACTGTCTCCCTGACAGTTCTAAGATCATCATCAATAATAGACAAAGAAAATTTTGAATGGAAATCATATGGAGTATACCTCTTCGATAGCCTTATTTCTCAAATTGATCTCCTTAATACTGGAGTATGAGTATCTTCTTCTTCTGATTCCTGATCTTTTGTAGAGTTAGATTCATCATTCTTTAAATAAAACTCTATTTTCTTTGGTTCTTCCTTACTTGGTAGGACTTCCCATTTAAAAACGTCCTTCATTTCTCTAAATACCACATCTCGGCTATACACAAACTTCTTAGTTTCTGGGTTCCAAAGCTTATAACCTTTGATACCATCTTTATACCCAATAAAGATACACTTTTCATCCTTCTTATCTAGCTTACTCATGTTTTCCTTTGGAACATGAACATAGGCCTCACAACCAAATACCTTGAGATGTGTGAGAGAAGGTTTCTTACCAGTCCATACCTCTTGTGGAATCTTGCCATATAACACTGATGAGGGTGATGTTTTGACCAGGTAGCATGTAGAACCCACTACCTCTTCCCAAAATTCCTGCCCTAACTCGACACCCTTGAGCATGCACCTTGCCTTTTCCATCGACATCTTGTTCATCCTTTATGCAACTCCATTTTGTTGAGGTTTATATGAAGTAGTATTTTTCCTTGATATATCGCACTTCTTACATAATTATTCAAATTCATTCCCTCAGAACTCTCTGCCATAATCTATCCTTAGTACCTTAATTATTTTCTTTGTTTGATTCTAAACAAGAGCCTTAAACTCTTTAAACCTATCAAAGACTTTAGATTTATTCCTAAGGAAATATATCCAAGTATTCCTAGAGAAGTCATCTATAAATGAGACATAGTACACAAATTTTCACAATGATGGAACCGACACAGGTCCAAACACATCATTGTCAACTAGCTGTATAATTCCTTCTGCCCTCGTTGCACCATAGGTGAATCTTACCCGATTCTGCTTCCCATATACACAATTTTCATAGAAATCAAAATCTGGAGAGAAGTTAGACATACCTTCAACCATATCTTTACCGTGTAGTAGTTGAAGACCCTTCTCTCCGATATTCCCCAGTCTTTGATGCCATTGCATAACCTTTTATCCAGAGACTGTAGGAGTTCTTCCTTCTTCAACTCCAATATCAGGAACAATGGAACTATTACAGCCATCACTAATAGTTCTTCCTTGCAGCTTATACAAAGTTACAAACTGAACTCCCTTCAGCAATACCATTGCTCCTCGAACCATATTGGAGGTTTCCTTTTCAAATATTGCTTTCCCCCCTACATCGTTCATTTTTCTTACAAAAACAAATTTCTAGCCAAGCCTGGGATGTGCAGAACACCAGGTAGTGCTCTAATTCTTTAATCTATGAGCCTCAACTTTACTTTTCCTCGTCCTATGATTTTGGTTGTTGAGTCATCACCTAGGAAAACATTACCTCCATCATACCTTTCATATTCACATAAACACTCCTTGTGGGGAGTCATATGAAAGGATGCACCTGAGTCAACCAACCATGCCTCATGATCTTCATATGTGCTTGAAGAATCCAAGTACACATCCCCTCCTTCTTCTTTGGAGGTATTTTCTTCTGTAGAAGGAGCTTCTTCAGATCCCTTGTTTTTCTCAATTTTGGATCTAAACTGCTTCTTGTAGTGCCCTTCTTTTCCACATCTCTAGCATACCTTTACAAAATTTTTGGGAGATTTAGATCTACCCTTAGACTTAGATCTCCCACTTGAGGACTTAGATCTGTTTATTTCCTAGGAGCGTCCTCTTGCAAATAATCTGTCTTTGCTCTGTCCTTCCATGTTCTTTTGTCTCATCTCCTCTGAAAACAAGGATGATACCACTTCATCAATATTCAAGGCATTTGTATTACTACCTATGGCCACAACCAGACTATCCCATGAGTCTTGTAAAGAGCATAGTAAACCGATAAACTTATCTTCATCTGAAATTTTAATCTCCACAAATATTAACTCACTTACCACAGTATTGAAGGCGTTCAAATGATCTACCACCGAGTCTCCATCTCTCATCCTTAGGTTATACAACTTGTTTCTCAAGAATTGTTTATTTACTAGGGACTTAGACTGATACAACTTCCCCAACTTATCCCATAAATATTTGGCTGTAGCTTCCTTTGACACATTCAATAATACTGAATTGAGAGACACAGTCGGATTTTGCTCTTCGCCTTCCAATCCAAATTTTTCCAGACATTAGTTGAAGTTCCTATAGGTGCAGTACCTAGATCCACTGTGATCCAATGATCTCTGTCCACCAACAAATCTTCCATCTTGAGCTTCCACAACTCAAAAAGTTTCCCATTAAACTTCTCAATCTCAATTTTCGATCTGCTCGCCATTTCTTTTCACCTGAAAAATCAATACCACAGATCTCCCATTGTAACAAGGCTTATCATAGTCCCGATCCAAACCCTTTACCACAAAGGAATCCTCCTAAAGCCAACAATGCTCTGATACCAAATGTAGATTTTAACCTTGTACAATTATTTATTGCAAACAAAATTTCAGTAAAAGAATAGAAAAGAGACAATGGAACATACAAACATTACACAAATATTTTTCTCCTGGAAACCCAAACCAGGAAAACCAGCATATTCTATATTCATTCATAGTGCTACATTTTTTACAATACAATATACATATAGGATCCAACGACATCCAAAACCCTGACCCAATGACCTGGATTAGTCTACAACCCTAATTCCTTAACTTAAAATAGAAAACCATCGACAAAAACCATGTGCCAAAAAACTGATCAACAATGGACATGAAAATTGAGGCAGCACAAAAAACAGGGAAAAAATGTGACACGTTTCCTAAGGAAAAAAAACCTCAAACCCCCTTGCACACCTGACTCAACGTAGAATACACTAAGGTTAGTTGTGCAAAGAATATAACACATACCCAACAGTTTGCAAGGGTTGTTCATGGATATTAATATTGAGCAGTTGTGTTTAGGGCCGAAGGCCCTAGTCTTTTCCTCCCCTAATTATGGCATTTGATATTGAGAAGGTTTAATTAGGGTTCAACCCCCTTCCTCCCCTCAACTATTTTTAGGTCTTGAGATCCAATATTTCCACTGCAAAAAACTTACTCATGGTGCTTATATCTCACTTGGAGGATAAAGAACCATAATTATTCCACCAAAAAACATTCCTAGTGTGTGAATAAGAAATGTTAATGTTATGAACTATTTTGTAGCTTAATCATTTGTGTTTTTATCCCTATATTAGGCCATATATTCCTTATAAGGGCATTGTGTGGTGGTTTGAGGATGTATTCATGCTGTTATATCTTGAGAAATTTTGTGGGTTGTAGTGTTGTTCATGGAAATTGAGCCTAAGAAACTTCATTTATGGCATATGTCCCTTTATTTCCTCCCATGGCCTTGGTTATACCTTGAGACCCATTATTGACTCACAATTAACCTACTGATGGTGTCCATACCACACTTGAAGGTGAATTATACCCTATAAGTGGTGGTTTAAGGACTTTTCCATGGTGTTTGAGTGTGATAAGTATGATTTGGTGTTGGAGGATCTTGTTTCCCTCCCCTGACTATAGTCAAGGAATCAAGACCCATCCATGTTTCCCAATACCTTATAATGGTACCCATATTCAACTCAAATTCTAAAGACTTCCTGGAGGGGGATCATGTCATGGATTCTAGGAGTTGTTCATGACAAGGTTCCTATTTCTAGTGTAGAAGAACCTTTTTTTCCACATTAACCATTTTTATATCTCAAGACAAATCCCTAGTGCACAAAACTTAATCATGGCACTTGTATCAAAATTGGAGACCAAAGATCCCCTACAAATTTCCCATGTCTTCGTTCAAGGAATTGTTCAAGGCTCTTGAGCTTGAGAAGCTTCAAAAAACTCCTAAGGCACTTTTTTTCATTCTTCAATGATGATTAAGGCCCCATCACCCATCCATGGCATGAAAAAACTTTTAATGGTGCCCATATCCAACTCAAATGACAAAGCCCCTGTTAAGAGGTGTGGTTCCATGTTGCTTTCATGGTGCTTAGTTTCCAAAATATTTGTTTGGGGCCTAAGGTCCTTTGTTTCCTCCCTTGATGTTGGTTATAACTTGAGACCCATTACAGGTGCTCAAAATCTATTCATGTTGCACATATCCCTTGAGTAGGCTAAAGGTACCCTGTAGGGTTCTTGTGTGGTCATTCAAGGACACATTCATGGCATAGAAGAATTTTATTTTCTATATGGTATAATATATAAAAGTAGTCGTCCTATCACTTTTCTTAGATGTGATAGTATTCATATATATAGCATTTGATTATTCAAAACTTGGATGTAAAGAAAATTTTGGGGTTATGATTTTTTTCCCAAAAAATATTTGTCAATTTTCATTTTTTTTAAAAATGATTCTCATAAATTTTATAGGACAAAAATATGTTACTTAAAGATGGTCAATTTTTTTTCTAGAAACTACATAAAATCCTTAAAATTTTGAATATTTTTACAAAAATATCTCCCAACATTTTATGGTTGGAATTTTATGAAAAGTATGGACCATTAAAATTTTCCCATGTTGGGCGAATGCTATCTTTGTAAGTGTAATTTTTGGCTTTGTAAGTTAAGTTAGTTGAAATAGGTAAAATTAGTAGAAAGTTGTTTATTTCTTGAGGGAAGTATGTGAAAGAGGTGTTTAAAGTTTAAATATCAAGGCTGTTAAATTAAATGAAGAAAGAAAAAATTGAGCATCTATATTTAAAATTTTTGTTTTAGGTTAAATATAAAATGTCATTGTATTTAGTATGGAAAACAATATGATCAATAATAACTTATTGCAATGAGAGAAGCAAAGTATTTTAAAACCTAGTACGGGGGATATGTTATCACATAATGTTTTGTTACATTAGGTGATAAGAACACAAAACCCTCATTTCGAGGATGGTACCCAGGGTAAACCATATTGTGTAGAAAGTAGAGGATTTTTTGATAGCTTGCTCATTTAAGAGCTCAACATGTCACTTGCGGGAATTGAACTTGGGTGGGGGGTGTTGACAATTAAAATTGTCAACGAAATTTTGCCCTCAAAGTGCTGCTAAAGCCTATTATTATAAAACTAAATAATACTAGTAGGTGGGACCCCCTTGAACCATTGGATATAAGATTTGTTCATTTTTTTGATGTTGTGATAATGTGTGACATGACTTACATGGTTGATGAATATTGTTGTTATTGGTTATAATTTGATCTTATGAAGTGTTGATTCCTTGTGTTACTACAACCTATGCTATCCATTAATGTCATTGCTATCTGTTCTTATCACACTTTCACAACAAACATGTTAGTGAAATTACATGAAAGACAAGCTTGAGAGAGGCAAAATGCTATAACAAATGCAAAGAAAAGGGACCTAATACTGTAAATACCACATGCAAACACTTGGGAAGGAATAATAAACAATGCAAAGGGATGGAATTTTAACTACCCCATACTCTATACTACATGCATAAAAGTCTTAACGATTATGGTTGGATCCTAGATAACAAGTGATGGTTACACGATTTATTTGAGTTATATGTTTAATACGCTTACGGTATGGAAGGTGGTGGCGCATTTGGCAAGGTCATAGTGCTAATGGTTATGCGAATTGTTATATGGAACTTGGATTATTCTATGGCATAAGTTAGAAAGGTGGTATGGTCTATTGGTTTTTAATGTGGTGATGGTATCGATGCATGGGTCTCTAGCAAATCCGTGTCTTCCCGGATGCATTTGAGGGATGATTTTTCCCACGTGATCAGAGAGATTAAGCCTAAAGGCTCTGCACAACCAAAGGCAAATTCAGGATAATCAAGAGGTGACAACAACAACCAAGGAAGGGTTGCATCATAGACTGGGAAATATGGCTTTTGAGTTTTTATTATATCTATTTTTTTATGGCAGTTGACTCAGGAATCTTTGGACATGTTTATTTTGGATATATGAGTATTATTTTTGAAATAATTTCAAATTTCATGAGTTTAAATTACCAAAAGTAAATATGTTGATGGGAGACACAAGAAGGTGTGTTTTGCTTAACTAATGATTGTTATAATTGTTATGAACTAAAGGGAGTCACAAGGGGTCCCACCTACTAGTTGTTATTTATTTATGACCCTCATTATAATTATTACTCTTCAACTAAATTTAGTTGAGTCTTTTAATTAACTTAACTAATGAATTGGTTCAACTTCTCCAACCAATTCTAATTTGTTAAAAGAAAAAGAAAAGGGAGGAATAAGAGGAGGATAGAAGCAGAAGCATGCTAAGGTTTTCTATTTAAGTTTATGTTGAGATAGTTCAGTTTTCATTCATTCATATATTCATCAAATCCTAATTTTCTTTTGTGATAGCAGGGTCTTATTGTAGACAACAATATTCAGGGCTAAATCAAATCATTCATATAGTTGTTTTTTAGAAGTGTTGATCTATCTTTGATAGTTTGTGTAGACTTGTCTATTTGTGAATTAATTTTCATGACTGATAAAGGATATTGTGCATAGTCAAGTGGTCAACAATCTGTGGCAAGTTGATCCAGATTTTAGAGTTCAGTTTTGGTTTTCTGTCAGAGGTCCTTTTGTATGTTCCTTCAGGGATGTCTAAGTTTGACTTTGGTCCAAGATTTATGTATGAGATCTTGTAAAAAAAATGACTCTTTGGTGAATTGGAATGAAATAAAGGATTGCTTTATGTCTCATCTGTCTTGATTATCATCTTGGTGTCTTTACTTCTGTTCTTACATTTATTTCAGAACTGTTATATTCAGAAAATTACAAAAAAAAAGTGAATTTCTAGCAAGTTTTTTGTTGATAAAAGACTAGCCTAAGCAATCACAATTAATACTTGTGAGTTAGGATGTTATTTTTGTTGTCTATAAACATAGGGTGATATTCTCGTCTACTTTGATTTAGCCAAGTAAAGTCTAAAATGCTTGAGTAAGATCATTTCATATCTTTTCCTCAACATTTATTTGGTGACCGTACTGGGGAACAATCTAAAACAAAACACCCATTATCTTTATTTCCTTGGTTTCTTGTACTATTACTTTTTGTTTTGTATCTACTGTTTATATGATTTTATTTTTTAAGTTTTTCTTTTTCCTCATGACCTTATCGAGTCCTATATCGCATGATCATGCATAAATCTAGTTCGAGCTCATTAACAACGGTTAGTTGTCCTCTTTTCGAGGGTAACTTATGGGAATCTTATCAGAACCATATTGATGATTTCCATAGCTTCTATCAATCTATTGGAGTTTATGATGTACATACTTTTGCAGAAATTTTTCCACTTTCCCTCCACGGTAAAGCAGGAGACTGGTCTAGACGTATAGTATCTAGTCAAATTTTCACTAGAGAATCAATTTTTGTAAATTTTCTTTTTGATTTTCCTCCTCCGCCTATCTTTCATCACTTTGAGTTTCTACCTGAAAGCATCCTTGACCATCCTCGATGTGACTTCTTCTATGGTCCTCACAAACAATTGACCTGGGGGTTGTTATTAAAGCTAAAAATGAATATCACACAAATCCTTCTCTCTTCATGACAGGCCTGTAGGAGAACAATCATGCATCTCGTAGTGTTATAATCATAGGGGATTGTATGAATTATTTCCCTGTTATGCCTACTAATCCTACTTTCGAAAATGCTTTACTTGATGTGTTTCCCTTTAATGATGACCTTTTTGAAGCATATCCCACTCAATATTAACCCGTGTCTAACGAAGTACTCTTAATGGTTGAATCTGGTAGGGAAGATTCTATTAATTTGAATAGAACTATCCCTCATATTTCTCACGACTATTCTGAAAAAGATGAAAGAGAGGATTCAAGCGGCCATATAGATTCTTATGTTGTCTCTTCTTTTGAAAATATCCATGGGAATAATCAAGATTTTACATTGCAGAATCCCTTCGCAAACCCATTGTTTCAGTTCATAAAGGTTGACAAAATCATCGACGATAGTCATGTCTCCCTTGC
>JASDQU010248717.1:0-16479 GCA_032191745.1 Picea mariana
CATGGTGTCTTTCATTTCTCAATGGGACCTTGGTTCTCTAGTTTACTTCATCACTATGGTCCACACTTATCCATGGGACCCTGGTATATGGTTGTACATCAAGCATTGAGAACAATGCTTTCATAAGGGGGATGGAATGTTAGATAGATAGAGAGGTAGTGAGGGGGCACAGAGGGCCCATAGTGATAACAATGGAGGCCATTCAATGTAAGGAGGACTAGGTCCAATATATTATTAAATAAGGATCACTATGGTAGTTAGATATAATAAATGGGTAGTTAGATATAATAAATGTAAGAGGACTTCTTAGAAGGTTCTACTTCTACAAGATTCCTCCTCTAGAATGTTCTTCGGTGATGGTAGCACTATATAAGAGGGTTCAAGCAATGTAACGAGATATGAAGAAAAATATTGTATTGTGAGTTGTATCTCAATAGGATGAATCCCCCTCAAAGAGGCAAGTTAACAAGAGAGGATCCCTTCCATAATAGGATCCATTGTATGGTGTTTCTCTACCTCAAGGGTTTGATATAATAAAGTGTGGTTTTCTATATTGTTTTATACATCTTGTGTGGTGATTGTATTTAGATATCTTTAGATCTATTGATCTGTGGGTATATTGTGTATTCAGTATTTGTGGTGATTATATTTACAGATCTGGTATAGGTACTTAACAAGTGGTATCAGAGCAATTTCCTTGGCCAAAGAAGGGAAGAATGTTTTGCTCTTTTTGCAGAATTGTTTCTAGGGAAGAAAAAGAGGGCGACACACTTCAGGTTCATATCTGAATCTTTATGAGATGAATTTGGAAAAAAAAATTGAGTATTTTAATTCCACTTGGAAAAATACTGAATTTCAAAAAAAACATTAGCCAAAACAGAGTCCGAGAAGTAAAGTTATGAGCATTTTAAATTCAACAGTTTTTTAGGGCTTTTCCAGAAAAGCCGCGATTTTCTGCAGTAATTTATTTTTAAACCCTTGTTCTAATTTTTTTTTTTTCGTGACGACGATGAGACTGCATAATTCATAAATTTTCATAGGGTGCTCATATTGCTACCAGATCAATGCCATTATATAAATCATTTTAATAGTTTTCTTTTGGTATATTATATGTGGTGTTTCCAATGGATATGCACTCTCAACTCAAAGAAATTATACACATGATTGAAGCATTCAAAGCCGATATACAAGACCACAAAGATCGTTATCGCAATAGTCAATGGTCATTGGCTCTCTTTCAAGAGAGATATCTTATGGAAGACATCATGAATGAATATCATCAAGAAGTGTATTCTTGGTATGATTTGGAGGATGATTTTGATGATTGGTATATGGATAGTTGTCATTTCTGGGATGACAACCACTTTCATCTTATATTTGATGACTCTACTCCACCTTCTGTAGAGAACATCAATGTGACACATCATGATCTAGTTATGATTACCAGTGTCCAGCTTGCATATTCTATGACAATAATGTTCCTTCCAGATTCAACTTTGACCCTTTCCCACTATGTGGATGGATATTCTTATTTGGATCCACATGATAGGTGTCAGTATTGGGAGAATCATTTTCAGTTGGTTATGGGGTGTCGGTATCTTCTGTGTGGAGTTCACATGAGCAATTGGATATGGGACACTGGTTTACAATGACAGTTGGACTACTTCAACATGGTGGCTTCCATTTCTCAATGGGACACTGGTTCTCTAGTCGACTTCAACACTATGGTCCACACTTGTCCATGAGACCTTGGTATATGGTTGTACATTAAGCGTTGATGACAACACTTTCATAAGGGGGATGGAATTTTAGGTAGCTAGAGAGGTAGTCGGGGGGCCTAGAGGGCCCATAGTGATAATAGTGGAGGCCAATCAATGTAAGGTGGACTAGGTCCACTATATTATTAAATAATGCCCACTATGGTAGTTAGATATAATAAATGGGTAGTTAGATATAATAAATGTAAGAGGAATTCTTAGAAGGTTCTACTTCTAAAAGTATCCTCACCTAGAATGTTTTGAGGTGATGGTAGCACTATATAAAGGGGTTCAAGCAATGTAATGGGACATGAAGATAAATATTGTATTTGGAGTTGTAGTTCAATAGGAGGATGCCCCCTCAAAGAGGAAAGTGAACATGAGAGGATCCCTTTCATAATAGGATCCATTGTATGGTGTTTCCCTACCTTAAGGGTTTGATAATAATAAAGTGTGTTTTTTTCTATATTGCTTCGTGGATCTATTGTGTATTCAATATTTGTGGTGATTATATTTGTAGATCTACTCAGGTACTTACCAGAGTTATATGTGTATATTTTTATTCTTGTGTTGATTTCTATTCAAATCTTTAATTTTGTGTTTGATAACTTCTATTGTGTGATTTTGGTTGGATCCCCACTATGTAACTCTAATTGCATCCCCACACTGCATCACATCCATTTGACACAAGTCCCAACTGTGTGTTGTCGCTAGAGAAATCAACAGCTTAATTATGTTCATCTTTATTAGGTGAAAATGTGTCTTCATAATCCACTCCTTTTGTGAGTAGCCATTGGCAATTAATATTGCCTCGTATTTCATTATGTTTCCATCTAAGTTAAACTTAATTTTATAGATCCATTTGTTGCCTTAAAGTACTTTGTTCTAAGAAAAACTTTATAAATTCCCAAGTGTCATTCAAATCATATTCTTCTCTCATAGAAATCATTTATCCATCATATTCCTTAGATTCTTCAAAGTTTTGAAATTTAGTGTACACTTAAAACTTGAGACATTAAGGCATAATCATTATACATGTTTCTTTTCATCTTCATTCTATTCATCTTATAGGAGTAGTTCCACCACTAATTTGAGATTCAACATCAACTTTCCCATTGCCCATTGCTTTCTTCAAAGGGCTTCTAAGTTTGTTATTTTTCTTCACAGTGAGAAAGTTGATTATCTTGACTGCCAACCTCATCTACGCACTCCTAAAAAGATCACATTACCACTCGCTAAAACTTCATGTGCAATAGATTATATAGTTTGTGACAATTTTTTCCTACACAGTAACAAACAAACAAAATTACATTTGAGCAATTTTTCATTAACCTCCCTTATATTATTATTTTTGAATGCATGTAAATATTTTACGTTGAAAAACTCTTAAATAGGTGATAGTCGATTTGTGTCCAATGAAAGCTTCATAAGCTATTTTGTGTTTCTACATCTTAGTTGGACTTATATTATGTAAAGTTATTGTTATACTTACAACTTTAGCTCAAACATTTTCGAGTAAACTTATCGTTTTCAACATATTTCTTGCACATTTTTAAATAGTTCTATTCTTATATCTACAACCCCATTTTCTTTTGTTAGGGGTTGTAAGGTATTGTGGTTTGTTTTTGAATTCCATTCTCATTACAACAGCTCAAGACTTTTGTTGAAGTGATTTTCCCTATAGTGAAATATGAGTATCTTGTGTTTTCATGATATTTTTTCAAATATTGTTCTGAACTTTTGAAATATTAAAAAACATCATTTTTGGATTTTAATATGTAAACCCATGTGATTTTAGTTCTATCATCAACAAAGTGATTTTAGTTCAAGATAAAAAAATAAAATGCTATTTCTAGTGAATTTGTGTCTATATATCAACATATATCATTATGCACTAAGCCAAGAATGAATTTGTTTCTATATATCCACATATATCATTATACACTAAGTCAAGAATATCCATATTCCATGTTTCTATCCTTCTTGGAAATTCATTCTTATGCTTCTCTAGTACACAAATATCACATTCTCTGTGTTAATGATTAAAAAATGGAAATCCTTTTACCATCTTCTTTTTTGAAGCATAAGTAAATCTCCCAAATTTAGATGGCCATGCATGGCTTGTCATAGTTTTTAGATATACATACAAACAATAATTCTTAATGGATTTCAATTGTGGAAAGAAGTTTGTATAAACCTCCCTTTTTTACTCCATGTATTGTCAACTTGAAATCCTTTTACCATCTTCTTTTTTGAAGCATAAATAAATCTCTCAAATTTAGATGGCCATGCATGGCTTGTCATAGCTTTTAGGTTTACATACAAACAATAATTCTTAATGGATTTCAATTGTGACAAGAAGTTAAGTTTGTATAAACCTCCCTTTTTTACTCCATGTGTTGTCACCTTATAGTGGCATTTCATATGATAACTTGCCTTCACAAATTTAACCTTAATTAAAAAGAAGTTTTTATAAACCTCCCTTTTTTACTCCATGTGTTGTCACTTTATAGTGGAATTTCATATGATAACTTGTCTTCACAAATTTAACCTTAATTAAAATTTTAGTCGCTCGACCATAAGGGAGAGGCTATGCGACTTGAACCGTTAGAAGGAGGCCCGGGAGAGCGCACCCGCCCGCCTCCTTTACTGGCATTTCCTTCCTAGCATGAATGCCACCTTGTGTCTGTTGATGGTCAAATTTTGATATACTATTGTTGTTGAAACAAAGATTAATATTAATATTTTTAAGTTCTAGTACATATATTATGTCAATGATTTTTCCACAAGTCCATTGACAATCTTAGACATACATCACAATATTCTTTGATTATGTGATCTAAAGTCAGATACATAGAATTTTGTAGTAATAAAATTTTCACGAAAGACTTTAAACCAATCTCTATTACAAGTCATGTGAAGAGATGCTTTCGAATCAATGAAAAATGTGTTATAACTTTTTTTATTTCTATAGATAGAGTGTATCTAAAATTAAAAAAAAAATTAAAAAATCAATATTTTTAAGGTCATCCCTTACCTTTTTATTTTTTTTTGTTTACACAATTGTCTTCCCTTCTTCTATGTTTTATTTCAGTAGTTTACTTTATCTTTCATTTATAAGAAAAATAACTATGTTTACTATAAAAATAACATGAGCTTTTTTTTTTCTTATTGGTATCTATTGTCTTTGATTTATATTCATTCAGATGATGATTTTTCTTCTTTAAGAAAATTTTGAGGTTTAAAATAGGTCTCTTAAGAAATATAATAAAAAAATTATGAATTAGTCATTTTGTGGGAAAAATATATTTACAACTCATCTCTTTCACTACAATCTATTGAACTATGGTTAAACTAAATTCAAAAGATGTCTATAAATAAAATTAATAAAAAAAACATTTATTGATGTGACTAAAAATAAAATTACTTTTGTAAATATAAATTATTTTTAATAAGAAATGTAGTGCTCATAAAGTAATTTCCATATAATAAATGATGATGTAATATTTTTAAAAATATAACCCAAGTGATAGAGCACACATTCGTTTTTTTTAATTGAAAGAATATAAAATGTGACTAATTGAAAAATAATACATAGTTTGTAACATGGATTATTTTCACAAAGTCAAACTAATATATTTATACATGAGAACCACACATAAACCATTTATCCATATATTACTTTAAACAATGTATACATTGCATGTTTCACGTATTGTATATATTAACTAAATTAATATATTAGTTTTAATGTATGAAATACATGATTCCATCAATTAAACTAATATGTAAGATAAACTAGTTAAATTAATAAATGAATATCCATATATTAATTTAATTGATATATGGAATACATAGTTCCATGTATTCCATATATTAGTTTAACTAATATATGAATATTCATATAATAATTTAATTAATTTATTTCATGTATTGCATATATTAGTTTAATTAATATATGGAATATTTATATATTGCTTTAAATATTAGTTTAACTAATATATGAAGTATCTCAAATTTCATTAGTGTGATTGGATTTTGAGGGTTTTGTTTTGTAAGGCGATTAAAATTTGAAAATCACGGTAATCGAGAGGAGACACTCAAAAAAATCCATCCATGTGAAGGGTTGGTGTGAACTAAGTAAGGTGCGATTCCGAGGTGATTTTGACAACTTAGATGCCCTTGGGTCACATTTTCTTAGATTGCAGAGTAGTCTCGTAGGTAACAAACATGCTAACAGACAAAAATAAAACTAATATATGAAGTACATGGACCACCGTATACTTCATATATTAATTAAATTGATATATGTTAGTTCTCACATTTACTTGCACATATTATGTTGATTGTATATCTATTTAACGAATTTTTAAAAATGATTTAATTTAGATAATATATGAAAATCTATATAATATATTTAATATATCTATTGTAAATAATATATGAAAATCCATGTATTTTTAATTTTTATTTTTAATTTTAAATTTTGAATTTTCAGTTGGTACTTTACTTTTTATATATTTAAAAATATTTTACTTTAAAATTACTTCACTTTTTATGAATATATTTATATTATATTCAAAAACAATTTAAGAGTATTTTTATCATTATCAGTATTATACTTGCAACATTACCAAAGTTAACTATGGGTTGTCATTCACCATTTATAATGTGACAAATAAGTATTTTTAACTCAAGCAATTCCAACCCAATTATTAAGGATGATGCCATCCTATAAAATGTGATTGGTTCTTGTAAAGTTGATTTTGATAGTAAACTTTTTGTTTTGAGGACCATTTTTTGCCTAAAAATTCTCCTAATGCTTTGTTTGTGATCTGTGCAGTGCCACAATACATGCATGGAGTTTTTTTTTGCATCCATAGCCTTTATTTTATTTTGTCTAAATTTTGAAGGCACAAAAAATGTTGTTATATGTAACATCCTTTTTCAAATATCACTTGTGCTATTTTCTTGTGTTGATCATGTGTCACTTTGTGTCCTTCTTCGTGTTAATCATGCATTTTTTTTGCATCCCTTCTATATCTTGTTTTATGTCTTGTATTTGTGTTTTGTTTTGCATCTTCCTTACATCTCACCTAACTCATTTTGTGTCTTGTTTTGCAACACTTTGCATCCTATTTTACGTCACAAAGAGGATGCAAAGTGACATAGTTGCAACACAAGGAAGATGCAAAAGAGACACAAAGCAAAATGAAAAAACAAAAAAATAAAGAAAAAAGGATGCAAAAAGATCACATAAAAGGCCATGTGTCCCATTTTCCAAGGCCGTGCTCCCCATTTTGTCTGGTTTGAATCCATTTAAATCCATTGTACATATAGTTTGTGTCCCTATGCTCATTATGGATTGGAACCAATTATGACCTATTAGTTACCACCCTACTGAATTACCAATTTTCCAACCACTATAATTGGAAGTGATATAGTAATTATGACTTTTATGATGATACAATGCATAATTATTTATTAACTATTAACATTGGTCACTAACTTTTGATTTGTATTTAACATTTTAAGTTAATGTTTGAATTTTCCTTATAATTTATATTTTACTTTCATAAACTTAAATTTTTAACATTAAAAAATAAAAGTGGGACCCCCATTTTAAGATGTTTGGTAACATAACCAAAGCCATAGGACCTTACATCGAAAAATTAGAAATTGATGTGTTTTCCAGACTTCAACTTAGTAGTGTTTCATAATGTTAGCATTGTGTGACATAGAGTAGTGTCACCTATGAAACAAAAGTGACACATAAACAATGCATTCACTCACATAAGTGACATATTCGACATAAGCTATGCATCGACACACATAAGAAATGCACTAACACATATAAGCAACACACCAAGGGACACTCATGCACATAAGCAATGCACCTAACATAAGAGACACACTCACACACTTAAGAATCACCCATAGCATAAGAAATTCACCTAATATAAGCAACACAAACACGTAGATAAGTGATTCATGTAACATAAGAAACACACTCACATACATAAGTGATGCACTTACATACATTAGATACACACTTAACATATGTGACACACTCACACACATAATTGATACACTCATGAACATACCATAAGTGACACATTCACAGACAAAAATGACACACTCATGTACATAACATGAGTGCTGCACTCACTCATCTAAAATAAGCAACGCACTCATGAACATGAGAGACACACTCATGCATATAATAGATGAATTTAATATAAGCAACACACTCACAAACATTAACAACACACCTATCTACATAAATTAAGTGCTCACACACATAAACAAAGCACTCACACATATAAACAATGCAACCACACACATAAAGTGACACACTCATATACATAAGCAACACACTCATATACATAAGCAACACACTTGAAATTAGCAATGCACTCAAACACATATGAAATATATGTTTGCACATCAACAACCCACTTAATTAAAAAATTCACACACATAAGAGACATATAGACACACATAAGTGAAGTATTCATGCACATAAGTAACACACACATACACATAAGCAACACACTCATGCACATATATGATGCACCTAGTGTAAGTGATATAGTGATGCACTCATGCACATAAGTGACACACCTAACATAAGCAACATGCACATAAGAAACACACCTAACATAAATGGCACCCCAAACATAAGTAATGCACTTATGCACATAAAATAAGTGATGCACTTACAAACATAAATGACATACTCACGCACATAAGGAAACACCTACCTAAATGATGCTCTCACACATATAAGTATTGCACTCAAATTCCCATAAACGATACACCAAACATAAAATACACACTCATGCACATAAGTGATGCACTCACACACAAAAGTGAAACTCCTTACAAAAGCAATGTACTCATGCACATAAGCGACATATATACACAGATAAGTGAGCACACTGATGCACATATGCAATGCATTTTTGCACATAATACATGCTCAAATAAACCTTGACCTAATATTTTTGAAAATAAAACTTTATCTTCTCATCTAACCCTTGTACCTAACTTACGTAGATAATTCGTGATCATAACCCATGTAATTAACCCATACACCTAACCTATGCACCTAACCCATGTAAATAAGTGACTCAGTTAAGTGATGCATTCACTCACATGAGTTATATTTCTAACCTATGTACCTACCCACAAATCCATACACAAACAATACACCTAACATGAGTGATGCACTTATTCACCTACCCACATATTCAACCCTTGCATAGCTAATCCATATACATAAATGATGCACTCACACACATAAGAAACTCACTTGACATATACTTATGCACATGCATATGTAATGTAAGCATAACAGATAACATAAGAGGTGGAACTAACATATACTTATGCACATACATATGTAATGTGACAAAAAATGTGTTAACATGCATTGAAGTGGACATGCAACTAGATCAACTTGTTGACACAATAACTTTTCGATCATAGCTCAAAATTTCAACTTTAGATATGCATTAAAAATATTGGAATGTGTTATATAACATGAAGGGGAAAATGGATGTAAAAAATATGCACACATGTTGCAAATCTCATGACACAAAAGGGTTTCAAATAAGGGGGGAAAAGACAACTAAGAAGGTTGAAAAAATAAAACATAAAAAGGATTTTAAAAAGGAAAACAAATATGCAAATATGACACAAAAGGATGAAAAGAGGCATAAAAAGGATGCAACATGTATGTAAATGAAATTCTAATTAGACACCAAATATTAAAAAAAGATGCAAAAATGGATGCATAAAGATGCAAAAGTGGATGTAAAAAAAGGATGCAAGGGACTATAATGTGTCCAATTTTTCAGTTTACATGAAAGGGGATGTAAATAAGGATGCCAATCCCTCCAAATAAGTTATAGGAAGGAAGATAGCTGTGTTATAAATATTGTTTTCATTGATTTCAAAGATGGGGAGAGACTACAGATGTCTAAGATAAAGAATGCAAGATGGAGATTGTTGGAAACATTGTTTTTGGATTTTTGATGCTCAATTTGGATACCCTATCTTTGAAGGCATTTTTACTCTAAATACCTAGCTAAAATGGCAGCATAGGTTATATAGTGGGAAATATTATTCTGAGACCTTTTCTACAGTATATGGTACTCCTTCAAAATCCTTAGGAATGAGGAGATATGAGTTTCTTTGTTAGACAACCCAGCCAGAAAGTTCAGGTTAGCCCAACCAACCTTTATGGGTCGACCCTAAAAGAGAGCACAAAAACACTATAAACATATGATAGATTTTCCCATTTGAAGAGAACCCAAGAAAGAATATCAATTCTGAGGTGCGCAAGAGAAGCTGGGGAGTCTTTTTTGGGTTTAAAGGTGTGCAGGAGGAGTTTTTGGAATTTTAAGCGTGCACTATGAAGGACCAAGGTCTATGATGCAACAAAGTGTGTTGTTTTGAGGTTGTGATGATACTGTCTAGAATTATATTCTGGGAATGATGGTATGAGGTTTTCTAGAGAATGAAGGCTAAACTTGACTAGGATTTGAAGCTATGTTTGGGGTATGAAGTAAGGAGAGGTGTTAGAACATGAAAGTTAAGGGTATGATGATGTTTTGAAATGCACGAAGTATGAAGCATGTAGGTGATGAAGGATCATATCCTGTCACTGAGAGGGGGGGGGTGAATCAGTGACACAATTATTGTATCATTTTTCTTTTATTAATGCAATTTTTTTTTAACACAGTATTTTATCATGGAGCCCAAATAGGAAAACCACAAACTCTTTTCTATTAACTGTAAAATTTTGTTTTACATGTTACATAGAAGGAATATATTCTTCCTTTTAGATCAACACCAATTGATTAGGATGCACCCACACCCTTGTTTACCAGCACCAACTGGTAGGAGGCTACGACCCCCTGTTTAGTCAACCACAACTGACAAGGAAGCACCAACTCCCTCTGCAGGCACGAACCTGCTCTTGCACCAACCAACCACCCTTAATTTCTAAATCTGGCAAAACTTTTGTTATCATTCACTGGATTGCATAACTACTCTGTCTCCTTCTGTTCCTGATATTCAATAAGACATTGACATGCACCAAAGAACAAACAATTCTTCATCTTGGACTCTGCTTCTGTTTTGATCTTCTTCACTGGACTACAAAGACACATTATTCTCAACACTCTTCCTTATTTATATAATTTTAAAAACGATGTGAGAGTGATACACTGTGTCCCTTTGTTTGGAATCATCGCACCTCTTCATTTAACTCAACCATAATCACAGTTTTATCATTCTTACCAAGAAGACTTTTCAGAAATTGATCATAGTTATGGATCAATTTCATCCTTTTAGCTCGATCTCGCATCTCTGCAATTATTTCAGAAACTGATATCATCGAAGGCGCTTGTGTCAAACCATTACATGTGATCGATAATGCAAAAACCACGAGGTTATAATCTTTAATGACCCTTTATCTTTTGCCTTTATATATCTTATACCATATGACCAATGACAATGACTAGACGCTAGGCCAAATGAGTTCTTGAGCGCTTATCAATTCAACGATCATGATTTAATCTCCTAATGAGATGGACAACAGTCTGGAAATCGGATCAGACGGTTCACTTCTATTTTGCGGAACCAGATCAATGGTCAAATTTGATCCTTACACCCATCCTTTTACTACTTTATCCAATGTCTAGGACTTAATCAAGCACTGAGATGGATGGCCACCATTTATTTCACCTGAGTGTGACGTGTAGGCAGGGTAATAGAGTGTTACATCGGAGTGTGGAGGTGGTATGGAAGAGTGGTTTGGCAGTTAGCTCGGAGGGGGGGGTAGGCAGTAAGTGGTAATGAGCGGGGGGAGGGGTGTTTGAGTTAACAAGAAGGAGAAACGTTATGAGGGACCCACATGGGAAATACCACCAACTCAGGAACCCCCCCCCCACCATTAAAGGAAGAAAGGTCAGGGGGTATGATATGCCCTGTCGACCGTAGATCTGAGCACCCAATTATTGGCCGGTGATATTAGCGCGTCCTTTAACATAAAATTCCAAATTGTCATGTCACTGCACCTTTTCTTCATTTTGTCACCAACTGTAGATCTGTTTGTCAAGTGACCATCGACAGTCGATGTGGATTGTGATATTCCCTATCGATCCAAGATCTTGCATGCATATCAATAGTCTTGATTTGATATGATTGTTGACTAGTCTTCTGAGATTCATTGCACCATCTATTTTGAGCTTTGATATTCATTCTGTCACCCTCCTGAGATTTAATCTCTGCATATCGTCCAACAACATATTTCTACATATCGTCCAAATTTTTGTCAACAACCATTATATACTGACATAGTACTGTTGATATCAATGAAAATTCGTCATACTAACTTATCATTACATCAATGATATCGACTATTGAAATCAATGACAATATATTACTGACACTATATCCAACAATCTCCCCCCTTTTCATTGATGGAAACATTCAAAATTCATACTGAATCTCCCCTTGAGATGTTGCATCTCTCCTCTGAAGTTATTCTCCCCCTTTGACATCAATGGAAAATGGTTGCTTCCCTTATGGTAAATCTCTGTTTGTTTGTATACTTTTGACCAGAATTTGAAACAGATAACTCCTCTTGCAATCATACTTTTCCTGTCATACTGAATGATTCCTTCTGACTATGATTGTTGTCTCCCCTCGATTTGATGCCAATTGATGCATTTTTTACTTTATCTATCTATATATATATATTTATTTTTGATAGAATTAGGATGGAGGAAGGATTACTCCCAACTTTTTCCTGAGATATTCAAATACATATCTGCTTAAGGGTTTTGTGAAAATATCTTCCACCTATTCTTCTGTTGGAACATATTCCAATTTAATGTTCTTATTTTCAACCTAATCTCTTAGATAGTGGTATTTTATGGGAATGTGTTTTGATTTTGAATGTTGAACATGGTTCTTGGAGAGACGTATCATTCTTGTATTATCACAATGGATAGTAGTAGGTTCTTCAAATACTATTTTGGAGTCTTGTAAGGTTTGTTTCATCCACTCCACTTGTATGCAACATTTTGTTGCTGCAATATACTCAACTTCAGTGCTAGACAATGAAATTGAGGATTGTTTCTTGCTTATCCAAGCTACCAATGATTCTCCCAAAAAGAATGCTCCTCCAGTTGTACTTTTCCTGTCATCTACACTACCTGCCCAATCTGCATCTGAATAGGATTTTAAAGTGAATGAATCCTTGATAGGGTACCACAAATCAATATCTATGGTTCCTTTAAAATACCTAAATATTCTTTTTACATCTTGAACATGGTTCTCCTTTGGTGCCTCTTGGAATCTAGCCACCATCCCAACTGCTTCCTTGACATCAGGTCCGGAAGCTGTTACATAGAGTAAACTCCCAATCATTGATCTATAGTATTTTGGATCTACAACATTGGACTCATCTTCCTTTCTTAGTTTTCATCCAACTGTCATAGGTGTACTGACAGGTTTGCAATCTTCTAATTGGATTTTTTTAAGAATAACCTTAACATACTTAGACTGTTGTATAAATACTGCTCTTCTGGACTATATTATTTGTAGTCCTAGAAAGAAAGTTAGTTCACCAAGCAAAGACATTTCAAATTCTTGATGCATCCTCCTAGCAAAGTCCTTACTCATTTTTTCATCATCATTGCCAAATATAATATCATCAACATATACTTCCACAATAATCATGTTATTACCAACAATTTTACAGTAAAGATCATTGTATGTTGATCCTCTTTTGAGACCTTGTTTTTGTAAATAAGAATCTAGCCTTGCATACCATGCTCTAGGTTCTTGTTTTATCCCATAGAGTGCTTTCCTTAATTTACATACATAGTCTCCTTTGTGTAATTTGAATCATTCTGGTTGCTCAATATAGACTTCTTCTTCTAAGTTTCCATTGAGAAATGCCGACTTGACATCCATTTGGTACACTTTAAATTTTATGTAGTTGGAGAAAGCTAAGAACATCCTAATTGCCTCTAATCTAGCCACAGGTGCAACAATTTCTTCATATTCTACTCCTTCAACTTGAGCATACCCTTTACATACTAATATGGCTTTGTTCCTGATTAATTTCCCATTCTCATTCATTTTATTTTTATACACCCATTTAGTTCCAATGATATTTTTATTTTTTGGTCTCAGAACTAGTTCCCATGTTTGTTTTTTTTCAATTTGGTCCAATCCTTCATTCATTGCATTGACCTAGTTCTCATATTTACATGCCTCTTTGATTGATATGGGCTCAATTTGTGACAAGAGTGCTATTTATGTTTGATACAACAATTGTCTTCTTGTGTGCACTCCATCACTCTTGTTTCCAATAATCAATTCTTTAGGATGATTCTTTTGAATTATTCTTGAGGATGTTTTTGTGTCTCTTCTTTGGGATTCTTCTCTTATCTCTTCTTCTTGAATGTCTTCTTAATCTTCACTAGTATCCATATCATCCTCTTCCCTTTCTTCTTTCTTCTTTTCTACTTCTTCTACTTGTGTACCAATTGACTCATCATCATCTTCATCTTCACTATCAAGTATAGTTTCTTGATTTTTGATTCTTATCATGTTTAGATCATCCACCTTGACATCTGCACTCTCAAAAATCTTGTGTAGTATAATATTGTAGCATCTGTATGTTTTCTTGTTAGAATCATATCCAAGAAAAATACCTTCATCAGATCTGGCATCTAATTTTTCGAGATTCTCATCAAGCCTTTTGATGTAGCACTTACTTCCAAAGACTCTGAAGTATTTTACTGATGGAGATCTTCCAAACCATAGTTCATAATGATTCTTATTACTATTAATCCTGAGCTTACCTCTGATCAATATGTATACTACTGTGCTTACATCTTCCCTCCAATATCCATCAGACAATTTTGCATCATTAAGCATAGTCCTTGCAGCCTCCTGAACTGTTCGATTGCTTCTTTCAGCAATCCCGTTTTGCTGAGGTGTTCTGGTAGTAGAGAATTGTCTTTTTATTCCATGGGTTTCATAGAAGAGATCAAACTCTTTTGAAGTGAATTCACCACCATTGTCTGATCTAAGACATTTGATTTTTTTCTCCTTTTCGTTCTCAACAAGGGTTTTAAAGTCTTTGAATTTGTTAAGTGCTTCTGATTTTTATTTGAGAAAACATATCCAACACATTCTAGTAAAATCATCAATGAACAACATAAAGTAAGTCTCTCCTTGCAAGATCTTGGTCCTTGTAGGTCCACAAAGGTCAGTGTGAACAAGATCTAAAGGTTTTGAGGTTGAGTATTATTTTTCTTTGAACCTTATTCTAGTTTTCTTTCCTAGTTGACAATGTCTACACATAGTATTTGATGGCTTTATGATCTTTGGCAAGTTTCTTATTGCACCAAGATTTCTGACTTTCACTATATTGTCAAAGTTAATATGTCCCAACCTTTTATGCCATTGACAACTTTCATATGTTAGATTCATATGAAATTCCTCATTCAATTATGAATCTAGTATATACACTGTTAAGCCCTAATATTGGCTCATTACCCCTTAATTGGGGCATATTATATTAGTAATGTTATTTTATTTATGTCACCTTTAGGCGATTGGTTGTAATTATACCTCCTAGTCTCCTATATATACCAAGGAGACATTTTCATTTTGAATCATCTTGTACTTGAACATTTAAGTGGGGTAAAAGGAGGTTTCCCCCTCGAAGAGGCTTATTATCTGAAACTATCTCTTTTTCAAGGCATTGAGTACTTTTTTCTAGAGTTTTTTCTATGCTATATTGGTATTTGGTTCTTAACATATGGTATCAGAGCTCAAGGTCTTGGGGTTTCGCTGCTACATTTGAGACACCTTGGTATTTTCGCTATAACTTTTTTTTCTACAACATTTCAGAAGAAATGGCTTGGAGGATATTTAGTAGATAGATCAAGGTACGTTGGGTTCAAAATTCAGCTCTTGAGGTCGTATAATTTCGGAGATAGAGCCTGTACAAGATAGGGATCTCGAATCACCCTGACATGAGCCATTGCGACATTTTCACTATAAAATTGTTTTCGTAACGTTTCAGACTCTGAAATTTAGAGACTATTTACATAAATTAGTAAGGTATCTGTGGTAAAATGTTCATCTTCTGGGTCATCTCAAATTTGTAGATACACCCTGTGTAAGATAGGGTATTTGACTAGTCCTATTGAATAGTCTCAAGAAGGTGTTCCAGGTAAAACAATCATAACTTCTTTATAGAGTATCCAAATTGAGTGGGACTAGTTTCATTGGATCGTGGATAGTCTGTAGTATTTTTGATGCAAGTTTCAGAATTTTATATCAATTATTTTGTGTGGGGCACGCTATACAAGTGAGATCTCCTGGAAAGGACAAAAATCAGCCAGTTGTGGGAAGTTACCATAAATTCCACTTGGCACATCCAATTTTGATCAGACTGGTGGCATTGTAGAGAATAAATATCAGAGAAGTACATAAAATAAAGTTTCATACCAAGAAGGGCTGAAACTTGGGAGATACAACAGAAGAAATATTGTCTAGTAGAACCACCTCAAAATCAAGGTTCAAAAGTGATACTTGGCCAACATGCCACCAAAAAAGGGAACTTCTACACCAACTAAGCCTTTAGAAAATCCTACTTGGACTCTTGATGAAGGTGAATAAA
>JASDQU010248720.1:0-11212 GCA_032191745.1 Picea mariana
TCGAATTTGAACATATAGTGCCACATAAAGGTGTCTTGGAAGCTTCTTTTGTACCTACACATGTCAACAAACTCATTCTAATTGTTAGGTATAAGTATAAGCATATTATTTTCTAAAGTTTAACCACAAATCCACTTAAAAATGTTAATAATTGATAAACTTTGGAAAAGCATAGTTATAACCCAATGATGAGGTAAATGTAATGATGTGGAGGTGATATGAAGGTGAAATGGAAATAATTGTGAAGGTTTTAGTGAATAAATGGAGTGAGAATAGGGACTATTTTGAAACCCTACACTCATTATGGGTGTCTATTTGCTTAGTATATAATATTTCCTTTAGCCAACTTCTTCTCTTGAAGGCTAATAATCTAATACAATTTATCCTCTTGAGCCGACTTGTCTTCTGGGGTTATTACCAACTAATTAGGGTTTCTTCTTGCTTCCCTAAATATTCTATTCAAATCAGGTTTACACGTGGAGGTAAATACCTCCCGCAACTACCATAATATCAACATAGACTCATACACAACATGATGCTTCCAAAAATATGGTTGTAAAAGAACATCACAAACTTCAAGGGGATAAATATCACACAATACCTCGTCTTTTAAAGGCTTGATGCCATAGGGAAGATGACACTATTTTCTGACACATAGATCTCTTCCTTGGCGAAGCCAGCCAATGGTGTAGGGTTGTGGGTGCGGTTTCATTGGTAGAACCAATCGCTTGAAGACCTCTGCTAAGATCAAATTCTTTTGACTACTGCTATCAACAATGAAATGAAGTGGATCCTCCTTTACCCACATTTGTGAGTGAAAAAGGCGTTCCCCTTCCTCTGGTTCTTCTGGTTCACTTGGCTAGACTTTGGTGGTAGTGAAAATGGCACTGGGTTCGACATCGATAATTCGCTTCCCTCCTTATGGATTTAATTCAGAGTCAGAATCGGCCTCAGACTTGGACACCTTCATCTTGGCCACAAGTGACTTCTTGGAGCGACATTCTTCAGTGTTGTGCCAAGGGATTTTATGGTATTCACACCATTTTCCTGTGTCCTTTTTTGTCTTTTCATTTCCCTTCTTGTGTTACGGCTTGGACTGGTTGTCCTGAGAGTGGGAATATTTGATTTGTCCCTTTCCATGTGGGTTGGGGCCATGTTTTCCCTACTTCATCTATGAGGATTTTGTAGATCCAAACTCTCGCCTCTTCTGCTTAAATTTCTGCTCGATCTTGACAACATATCTATAAACCGTCCCCAATGAGGTGATGTCCATAAAATTCATTTCTGTTTGAATGTATCTATGAGAATATCCATGGTATTTGATCACCAGATGTCACTTAGAGTATTTGATGCCCAATTTGGTGCACATGGTATGGAAAATATTGGTGAAATCTAGTACTGTCTGGTCCATTTCTTGATGCAGGGTGGTCCATCGGGTGTACTCGTCCCCGTAGCTTCCAACGAGGTAGTATTATTCTTTAATGGCATCCCAGAAGGAATCATATGTAGGAGAAACCACAAATATTTCAAATTCATCTATGGACCTTTTCTCAGAGTAAGTATCCCAACCTTTTCTCAGAGTAAGTATCCCACCAGTCCTTAACATGGGGGACGACCTTGAGGAGTGCAAAAGTAATATTTTCCCTATTGGAAAAATTGTGGACTGAAAAATATCCTTCGAGAAGATTCAACCATTTATCTACAACATCCGCATCTATCAGTCCTTCAAATAATGGAATATCAAAATTTACATGTACCTTGAAGGGGGTTGCATGGTCGCTTGATGAATATGCTTCTGATGTGGACAACCATCGAAGGATCTGTGCAAAGTTGTCCATCATTTTATTCGTTTGTCATGCGAGGGATTCCTCGAGAAACATTTTAAAAGTATCTCCTACTCCATATTTTTTTTCATCCCCCATGGGTTTTTGTTGGGCTCGACACGACCCATATTGCAACGACTAGATTGGTTCAAGTCCCAAATTCTTGTACCCAGATCTTGTCGGGGACATGCATGAAGAAAAATAAATGAAGAGAAGACCGCTTTGATACCAGTGATCCGGATTTAGGAGAAGAATGAACTAATTAATATACTGAATATAATAAACATAGAGATATGAAGAACAACACATATATCCGGTGAACAATATCTTCTATTGAATAAATGAAATAGGCTGAAACTGTAAAACTACAGAACTCCAACACTTGCTCGAATGGTGGTAGCTATCTCTGAGAAGAGATGTGGTTGCTACGTGCATCCATTTGAGAAGAATGATTACAATTTATCTTCAGAGGCCTTTTTGATATTACTCATGAGTTCCAAAACCCTAGACATCCAAAAATCTAACCCTGGGAGATGAAACGCCAAAAGTTGTGTGGGCCCCTATGGTTAAGTTGGTACCTCAACTTCCCGGGGCCATAACTTTTGCATACAACCTCTGTTTTAGGCGTGTTATAGCCCGTTGGAAAGGTCTTCTAGAGAAATAAACATTAAGCCATTAAACTGTGAATTTTTATATATTTTGACTGTGGCGAGCCAAAAAAACACTATTTAGGGCTCAAAAAAGGCCCTGGAAGTACATCAAGATGTGATGACATGAAAACATAAAAAATAAGCCAATTGTATTAGGTGGGATGCTTCCAGTATCCACCTGGAAGATGTGTAGGGCTTCAGAGAGCCCCAGAAGTGTAGAACCCACTATTACAAAGAAGTACATAAGAACATGTTGAACCAAAAACTGTTAAGAGGAGCCAGTTGGAATAGGTGGGTGGCCACCAATATCCACCTGGATCACCACTGCTCCTCTCTACACCATGTCTTGGATGTAATGGCATTTTATCTCTATATGATTTGACTTTTCATGGAATATTGGATTCTCTGAAAGCTTCACACAACTTTGATTATCACAATATATCAAAGTTGGCTCCAACTCTAGATCAAATAATCGTGCAAGCAACTTCCAAAGCCATACTACTTCACGACTTGCAATGTTGGCTGCAATATACTCCCCCTCTGCTGTAATGAGTGTCACTGACATTTTTTTTTTGATTAACAATGAGATCACACTTGATCCCAAACTAAAGCAACATTTTGATGTGCTTTTCTCGTCCACTGCACTCTCCGCCCAGTCAGAGTTTGTATAACCTTGCAACTTTACTGCATTGTCCGAGACATATTTGAGTCCATATCCAACCATACCATGTAGGTACCTCAACACATGCTTTGATGCTATCCAAATGTACATGTTCAGGATCAACCATGTACTTTAAAGCATACATATGGCCTGGTGTTAACCAAGTACATCATGGATCTGACCAACTGTCTATACATTGTGGGATCAACGAAATATGAAGACGAATCACCTAGGAGCTTCGGATTTGTAACCATAGGTGTGGCCATGGAATTGCAGTCGATCATCTCGAATATCTGTAGGATCTCAACTATATATTTTCCTTGGCTAAGGAAAATCTCATCTAGTCTCTGCCACACCTCTAATCCCATAAAATCCAGATCCTTCATTTCAAAATCTGAAGTGAGTTCCCTCTTGCACCCATTTATGATCTTCTCATCCCCTGTACGAAACAAGTCATCACATATAGTACCAATATCAAGGGGTTACCATATTCAACCTTGTAGTAAATTTTGGGATCTGTATTACTCTTGGTAAAACCTAAGCTCATCAAATAATTTTCTGGCATACAATGCCCTGGGTGCCTACTTAAGCCCATACAAATATTTCTTCAATTTGCAGACATGAGACTCCTTATCATGTATCTTGTGGCTGCTCTATGTACACTTCTTCTGGCTACTAGATCCAATGTATCATCATAATATTCTCCCTCTTTATGGGAGAATCCTCTAGCCATAAATATAGCTTTGTACTTCTCTATCCTGCCATCTGCAACATGCTTGATCTTGTAGATCCACTCAGAAGTCACCACTAACTTCCCTTCTAGTCCCGGAACCACTTTCCACACATCATCATAACATCCTTTCACACTTGATTCTTTGCATATTTCTCATAAGTGTAAAGTTTTAACTTCCTCATCAGCGCCACATAGGTGGAAAACTTGTGTGGTATCTTTCTCTCTCTAAAAAGAGCCTCTGTGAGTTGCATGTCCTTCAACTTCCTGCATAGTGTTCCAGAGCCATCTTAGTCTCTTCTTGGTAATTGTAACTTCTTTGGGTGGTTCTACCATTATCTCTTGCTCTACTATCTCATTCTGATCTTATGGAATATGTTCTTTAGGAGTAGAGTCAATCATCACTACATATTTTGGAGCCTCTTTCTCCTCTATGTCCTCATCCACGTGAGAATTTCTCTCACCTGGATCTGAAGGGGAACTCCCTTTGAATGATCAGCTCTTCCTCTGAGCCAACTGAATCTCTATGAGATCATTCTCACTCCGATTATGCATGCTCCTTCTAAGACTTGAATCCCTTCGAGTCTATATAATATTGGATCCATATTCTCTCTCTACATTTGTTGACTTCCTATGAAGTATGATCTCATATGGAATGTACTGGGAGGTTTCTCCTCCTACTAGATCCTAAGGGATGAATCCTTCTAAACCCGGTCTCCTTCTGAGTTGGAAGTTGGTGGGGCCACCCACCTCACCACTGGTGGAGCCATTTGCTCCTCCTCATGATATGGATCATCAATTCCATATAATTGCATGCCCTTTGCATCCTGCAAAGTATCATGAGACCATGTTGGTTTCTTCCTAGTCACTACAACATTTCTAGATAGGCCCTTTTGTCTCTACTGACACTTCGTGATGATTTGAAGAGTGATCAACTAAACTAGAGGGATTTGTATGGTCATATTTTGGAGCCTTCTTCTCCTCATAATCAATCTCCATATGAGATATTTTGTATCCCGCAAAAGTACCCTTCTTTCCAAAAGGTTCTGGATTTGTCCTCTTATCTTTCATTACATGGATGTTTATGGTCATGGACACAACTCTATGTCTAGATAGCCTACTCCATGTATCAACTAGAGACCATATAATCTGTTTCCTCATGCAACCATCAATATAGCTCCCTCTATCACCTGTGACCTGCCCAGAACAAGAGCACCAACAAGGGAAAATAGCAGACAAGAACAACATTCTTATGATAAGAATAGTAATAAAAACAAGAATGGGAACAATCATCATAGTAGCTCCCTCTCAGAGCTATCACTTGTGACATGCCTCCAACAAGAGTAGAAAAAAAATACAATAACAAGAAATAACAACAACACTCTTCAACAGTCTTCCAGTGTTGTGACCAATCATTCCTCCATAGTAACCTAGCCAGAAAAAGAAACAAGAACAACAACATCTCCATGGTAACCTCCATGGATTTTAACAAGATAACCTTCCTGGGACAAAGTCAACAACCAAGAGCATCTCCTAGAAGATATCAATTTCATTTTGTAAATAAGTGCATCATTACTACATGATGATCATTGTACTAACAATATTCAAGTGTTACTAACCAAAAGTACTCAACATTAATATAAGTCTAAAGATTGTTTCTCTAGTTACAACATTTACTTAAGCTACAACAATATAAAATATCAAACTTGATATGAAAACCTGGAGTCTAGTTGTTTCTATCTCATTTGAGTTGTTATATACTATAGAAGACATCGTCACTGCTGCCTCCAATTCTTGGGATTCCTCTGAGTGCACTAGATCTAAGATTACTTTGGATATACTGTCACTGTTTGGATAGATTTCCTCTTTCCAAATGTACATCTCCTGTAAAATCCCTCATTTTATATATGAGTGCACCATCCAACTTTGTCTTCTAATGATATTCCTTCTAGTGGTTAGACTGTTCTGAAGGAAACTCGCTTTGAAACCATGTTAGTTTTTCATTAGTTTTGTTAGCATTAGATTTACCATATAATTTTATCTTCTTTTAACATTCAATAACCATATACTTAAATGTGTCAGAAAAAAATAAATAGAACAAGAATCCATAAAGATTTATCCTGGGAAAACCCCAAACTCGGGGAAAAACCCAACCAACTTTTATTAGAGAAAATATTTCTAATATTCCAATACAAGCATGAACAAGATCTATTCACAAGAGAAAACCAACAAGGAAGAAACCCTGATAACAAATACTTATCTCTTCTTCTTTTCAAACCCTAGAAAGGGTAGACAAATGAGTCACCACAGAACTAGTGCAAGATAGGCACATCACTAAAGCAAGATAACACACCACATAACTGGCACAACTGGTAACTAGTAACTGCAACTATAAACTGCAACTGCAACTATAACTTCTATTGCAACTGCAACTGCAACTACTATTGCAACTACAAGTGCTACTGTAACTTCAAATGCTACTGCAACTGCTACTACAACTTCTACTGCAACTCCAACTACTACTGCAACTGCTACTACAACTACAATTGCTACTGAGAACTGTTGATTAAGGTTGGTTGTCATTGATGTCAACCCTTGAAGAAAGCCCTGTAGCACAAATATTGGGTAATGGACCCAATATTGTTTGATGTAAAGATGACTCATTATTTTCTTATCATGGTTTATAATAAGTAGAAATGGATGAACTCCAAAGTGGTCCCCTTATGGTGAAATCCCTCACGGGAAGACACTTTGCGGATAGAGTTATCCTAGAAGTATGGTTAGAGAACCCATGATTATTTGTGGAATAATGAGACGAATTGTCACATACCCACTCTGGCATAATAAATTTTTAGTCAATTACTCGAGAATCAGAATCCCTGAAAACCTACGGAGCTTAGCATAGGCTGCAGATGCCACCTCTGCCTTGACAGAGTCTCTGCGCGACCTCCCGGTCTTAAGGATCCTTCAGTTTCTTTTATGAGCCGAAGCGGTCCCTTTTGTTTTCCAGCTGGAATCTTCTTCCAGTCAATCCACAGGTCCTTTCGAAAGCTCCCCTGTGCAAACAACACTAGGCACGAGCTCCACCCTCTCTGAGCGACCACAACGCTATGACCATGGCATATTCCCGAAGGCACTTGTCGCAACTCGCAATCTCGCGAGTTTGTGAGTCGAAACTCTTGACTCTTCCTTCCCAATTTCACGATAACCGAAATCACGTAATGGGTATAGCTCTCTTCTGTCAGTGCCCTCTGTGCGTGACCAACGACTAGGCTAAGCACTAGCTCCCGTAACAACTTTGCGACTTCACACGTCAAAAGGTTGATCACTCATGCTCTTATCCCGCGAATCCCTGAGATGCGAGAAGTCAATGGAATGTTAACTCCTTTCTCCAGGAAACGCGTGTCTTCCTGTCAATCATACGGGCCCCACTTTGTGGTTCTAACACGTGTTCCTTCGTGCCCAGCTTTCGGCACTTCACAATGAGAAGAGGTCCTCTCAACCTCCGAATCTCTGAATTCACGATATGCATGATGAGGCTCTGATCCAACAGTCCTCTCGTGACCTAGATCCAACGGTGATCCTTTCTCCTTGCGATTTCGCCACTCACGACTTGGAGCACCCAACTCCTGGGCTCTCACCTTGCGAACCTCCGAGTTCGCGAGATCCCTCGATTTCTGCCACCTGTCCTCCACAGATGGATGGTTCTGATCTTCTCGCGACTTCGCCACTCGCGAAGTCAAGAGATTTCCTCCTCTGACTCCCAATGTTCGAATCCTCGATAGAGAAGATCTCATGACATGCGTCCTCCTTCCAACGAATGGCTCAGATTCTTCTGTGACTTCACCACTCGCAAAGTCTAGACGCTCACCTCTGTGAGTCCCAATGTCTGAATCTTCGAAGCTGATGATCTCGCGACACACGTCCTTCCACAGAAGGACGGCTCCGATCCTTTCACAAATTTGGAACTTCTGATGTCGAGTGTCTAGACCTTCGTCCTCAGGACCCCTGAACTCCCGAATGTCGAGATCCTGATACCAACTCCTTCGGGACTTTTCGCTTCTGCTGCTCACGAAGGTTTAACCCCCGTGCATCTCCTGTCAGATCTAATGGCTGACGGGTGTTCGGACTAAGGTTTGACGGCTCAGACCTGTCCCACGCTGTGCACTCTCCCGTCGCTCCCTGGACGTGGAAAAATCAATGGTCCAGATACTCCCATGGACCTTGGGGATCTACGGTCCCGATTTCTTCACTACTCGCGAAGACAAAGGAAAAAGGGTTAAGGCATTTAACGCCCTAGTTTATTCCTCCAATCTATCGATCATGAATGACCACAGATCTTCTGACGGGATCTCGTTCGTCAATCGATTCTTATCCACACGCTCCCATTTTGGGATTTCACGGGTCGGGGTTTCGGGACTCGCGAGTGCAAGAAAACTCGCACCTAGATACTCCGGGTGCCGAAATGTCGAGATGTTGAGGTCTACGAGGATCGTTCTCCCTCATACAAGGTTTTGAGACTTAACCTCTAACATCCTTCTTCAGGTCCTCAGGTAAATTTACACTAGGTTTTGAAGACCAAACTGGAAGGTCTTCTCTAAGGTAAGGGAGTGGTCTCAAAAGGATGCCTTCGGGAGGAAATCTATCCAAGGCATCAGGTAGGAAAAACACAGGAACAATCTCCCAAGAGAAGACTTGAAGTCTGACTTAGATCGGTAAGCATATAAATAGCAATTCGTAAAACATAATCCATACGTGGTCTTTCCATCATAAGCATGCAACCACCATTTCTGTTCAAAACACCACAGAGACAGTCTTATGCTCAAAACCATTCATAAGTTGCACAGACTATGAACATATATATCAGCATATAAACTTCAAGATATAGGATATAAAACACTTATCAGAAACAACACCAGGTGTGATTGCAACTACTGAGAGGGGTGCTCATTTCCACCCAACCGTAGGCTCAACGACTCCCAACAGATTTACCACTAGCCACCCTCGAGCTGATACCACAATGCTGCGAGACTGTGTCTTTGTTTGTCAGTGAATGAGAACAAAGGCTACTCTCCTTCTTCTCCGTTGTCACTCACTCTGTGTTTTTCCAGAGTTCTCTTTCTTCCTTCCCTCGCGTCTACCCCTTGATCGTCCACTCTTCCTGCCTTTTCTCATTTCGGCGAGGTTGCGTGTGGCACGATCTTCCTCGCAGTGGTCAGGTCTAAGGACTCTATCGATGGGCGGTTCACCCCCATCCCTCATTACTCATGAGGAGCCCTTTACCTACCAATGCTGGTGAGTCATTTAATACGGGGCCAACGAGCCACTCTTGGTTCTCCGGGCCAGTGAAGTCCAAATACAGTATTGGTCTCGGTGGAAGTTAACGCCACCATTCCAAGTGCCTTCCACTGCCTTTCTTCAGCCATCGTGGTCTCTTTTTCAGCACCTTCCCCTCTCAGCAATCCTGCAATACATATATATATTTATATTATTATTTACATTCATCGACCTTTTCCACAAGGTCCATTCACATCACACATTCACATTTTTTAGTTTGCCACAGTTCTTGGCCAGCATAGTTATTTTTACAGACTGGGGGAAACAAGGTGTTACATGAACACTAGTGAATTTTTTAGTGAAACTATCCTAGATGGATAGTTATTTTCATGTCATTTCCGATGGTATGTGGAATGTCACATAACTCCTCACGGTTAGAGAGTTATGGCCATGAGAAGTTGGAGAACCCAGGTTTGGGTAATGGACCCAAGTTTGTTTGATGGATAAAGGTACGATTTTTGATATATTTTCAGGAAATAATATTCTATATGGATAGTACATGTCATTCGATTTCTGGTGGTATGTGGAACATCCCATAACTCCTCACGGTTTGAGATTTATGGCCTTACGAAGTTGGAGGACCCTCATATGTCATCTAGAAGCCCCAAAAGGTCAAAGTAGTCAAAGTGGTTTAAGAGATCTTAAAAGGTAAATAATAAAGTGAAGTGATGAGTTTACTATAATTCAAAGTGAATGCAAAATAAATTATTTCAATAATAAATTTAATGGAGAAATTAGAAGTGGGTTAACCCTAAAATAAGGAAAGTGGGCAAAGTGACCTAGAAGATGTTTTTAAGGAAGCTACTTGGAGAGTATAAATAAGAGGAAAGGCTATATAATTTAAGACACACTTGATAATACTGAATACCTATAGGTTTCTAAGGTAACCAAAGGATATCTAAGTCGAATTTCTGAGGAAAGTGAAGAAAAGAAGGTCAGAATTCAAGGAAGGATAAATTATTTTGATGATGCTTTCTAAGGTATGTTTTTTTCAGGGCATCTCACCATTTTTGAAATAACCTTTTTTTCTAGAATGATTCAGACCATGAAATTGCTATGTCATTGAGGAAACATATCCAAGTTTCTATGGTAAAAAATTCAGCTTATGGGTCGTTGTATCTTTGGATTTACACTCCATGGAAAATAGGGTTTGTGGCTAGTCCTCAAACTAGTCAAAAACAGGTGTTTCGGGTAAAAACGTCATAAATTCTTCATAACAGATCCAAATTCAGTAATACCAAATGTGTTGGTTATAGTATATTCTTTAGTATGTTGTGCAATAGTTTCATATCAATTCAATAAATATTCCGAGCGAGGCCCGCTCTACAAGGTCGCTCTCTAGAATAAGCCAGAATTCAGCAAGGTGTGCCATTTTTTCCATAAATCCTTTTCTGAGAGGTTCCAAGTAGTGACCGTTGGAGGAATTGTATAAAATAAACTGAAAAACATTTTGTATCAGTTTCATATCTTTATTCATTACAGGTATGTGATCATATACACAAGGTATATTACAGAGTTACAAATCATATTTGGATGATGAAATTGATGAGGGCTTTTGGTTGAGGTACATACTTGGTACATGGTTGGTTGCACTTGTTTATGGTATAGTTTGATTATAGATTGTTTGGTACAGGTTGGTGCATGGTTTATGCATTTGTTTATGGTACAGGTTGATTATAGGTTGATGCATGGTTCAAGTTATTGGTACAGGTTGTTTGGTACAGGTTTACAATGATATATCTCACAGTGATAGTGTGACATTGGTTCCATCATTCTACTTCTACTTCAAGTTGGTTGGATGGGGCAATAACAAGTTCTTGTAGCCACCTTCTAGTTGTAGCCAGAGAACATAGGGGGTTGTAGCCTCCTTCTGGTTGTAGCCAAAGAATTGGGGAGTTAGAACTTCCCTCAGATTGTAGCCTGAGAAACTAGGGGGTTGGACCCTCCTTCCAGTTGCAACTGGAAAACAAAGGAAGTTGGTGCTTCCAATGAATGTAATTCTTCAAGACAT
>JASDQU010248721.1:1411-16479 GCA_032191745.1 Picea mariana
GAATTGGGATCAAGGATGATTTTAAGTATGGAAACTTATATTAAAATGTAGAAACTTAGGCTAATCTTAATAGTCCTTAATATGCAAAATGTAAAATGTTTGGCGATAGTTTTGTAAAAATATTCAAATTTATAAGAGTTTTATATAGTTTCTGTAAAATTTTGGCGATTTTTAAGGTAAAATAATTTTATTCTATGGAATTTGGGCAAATAACTTTTAGAAAAAAATGTAATTAGCGAATCATTTTTTGGGAAAAGCCATGGAAAATTAGCCCAATGACGAAATTTAGCCCCTAAAATCATCTATGATTGGGATTAGTACATTATGACAAATTTCATAGAAGATGTCCTTTGAATTTTCCTCCCATAATTTAGAGTGATAAAAATGTATGGGCTTGGTGCTAGTTGGAGTACAACTCCAATTCATGAAAGGAAATGGAGTCGTGAAACAGATTGCATCCATAATGAATGCAGACATATAAAAGGGGGTATGTTCTCCTTTAGATTTTAGTATCTTGTATTCCACAATTTCCTTGGCTAAATTGTCTTATAACATTTTTCCCCAATCAAAAGTTTAACCCTCAACAACCTCATGGATTATGGGAACCCATTCTACAGTAAAATGCACAAAATGTTTCCTACCAAACATTCTACAGAGAATCATGGCAATATACATGATATGAGAATCACAGGATGTTTTAGAATATACAACATGGTATCATATTTGAACTTGCTTGGATTACCCCACCAGGTTTTCACTATATCGTGGATGGTTCTATCATATTTAGTGCATTCCTCATCCTCAAGCTTCAATATAAATGATGAATTGTAGGTATATTTGGGTTTAGAAGATAATTTATACATTACTTGAATATCCTCGGGTTGAAAAGAGACGACAAAGGTCTTCTGGTGACTAAAGATGCTTATTTTGGGGATATCCACGTGTTCTAGGGGCCAGCCTATCATATCAGTGTAAGGCATAAGTTTAGGCCAAGAAACAACTTTATGTAATTCAAACTTCGCCACATGTCTAATATTAGCTAAAAATGTATCATCATCTCTTCTGCTGAATCATATCAACAGAGATAATTAGAAAGTTCGTGCTCCAAAATGTCATAAACTTGTTTCCAAGATTTGGTGGCGTTTGTCAATCGAGCATTAGTATTTGAGAGTATATCTGCATTTGGGTTTGATTCGTCAGTTGATAAATCTTACTTCTTTCCTATTTTGTGTGGCGTCGTGATTTTTGAAAGATGAAGTTAACCTTCCTGCAAGAAACAAAACCTGTGAGCTCACAATGTTGAATACAAAAATTTCAGATGCTAACAGAGAAATGATTTGAAACTTAAAACTTGAAATTCCTTTATTTACAAAAACAATTAATGTCTATATATTTTTGTATTAATCTACAGACATAGTAATCATTCCAAAATCTGTAAAATTTATTACCTGATGGTCAAAAAACTTATCCCAATCTTTAACCCTAGCGAGGTGGGTGTATTATTAATAGATGTAATTAATATAACGTACATTGTAGAGTGTACTTCGATGGTTTGACATTCAGGGGTTATGAAAGAAAAACAATGGATATCTTCCGAAGGCCAAATTCGTGGAGTAGTTAATCAATTATTATATATTTTTTGTTTTAATTAATCACTGAATCAGGGTTTAAATTCGGTTTTAGTTTTAATTACTTGAAACTTCAGAACTTCGACATTTAGGGGTTTTGAATGCAACATGATATACATTGTAGAGTGTATATCTCCTGAAGGTCGAATTTGCAGAGAAAACAATCAAACCTTTTTTTTTTAAGTACATCAGGATTCCAAAACTCCAGAGCTCTGGGATTTTGTGAGCATGTATGTGCGGTGAGCATTGAGTACTTTGGAATTTCCACATTTGGGGGTTTTTATTGCAAGAAAATAGAATTATAGATATCTCCCGAAGGTCGAATCTATAGAGTGTTTACTTATCATTAATCATGACTCGTTAAACCTATTTTAATTAATTAAGTTTGCTAAGTGTCTTATTTATCATGATCACAAGTGCTTCGGTATTTCGGTGCTCTAACATTTTTGAACCTGTTATTTTATTTAGTTAAATCTCCCGAAGAACAATCTCCTAGCGTGATGTGGAATTGATGAAATAATTTTCAATGATGTGTCATGAAAAAAGGTGAGTGACAAGTGTCACCTAAAAAAGTGTGAATGATCTCATAAAAATGCCTAAAAATAGTGCTACGTGTCAGCCAAAATGAATTTTTTGAAAGGTGGTATGTGACTCATCGACCAATTTTCAGTGAGTAGTAGTACTTTGACAATTCGACATCCAAGGGTTTTGATTACTAAAAAATAGATATCTTTTGAAGGTTGGATCTACGGAGTGATTACTTATCGTTAATCACAACTAGTTAAACTTGTTTTAATTAATTAAGTTTGCTAAGTGTCTTATTTATCATGATCACAAGTGCTTTGGTATTTTGGTGCTCCATCGTTTTTGAACCTATTCTTTGATTTATCTAAATCTCCCAAAGAACAATCTCCCGAACTCATATGCGGCAGTGATGATGTCACTTTCAATGATGTGTCATGCAAAAGGTGAGTGACATGTGTGACTTAAAAAAATGAGAATGATCTGAAAACAATTCCCAAAAAGAGTGTCACGTGTCATCCACAATGAAGTTTTTGACAGATGGCCTCAGACTCATCAACCGATTTTATTTAAAATATTTTCACATGAACCTGTCTCCAAACTCCGAGACTTTGGAGGTTTGCAACTTCGAGGTTTTATATTTTTATCTTTAGACATTCTAAATTTGAATTTTGAAACTCCCGAATCACAAAGTCTCGACTCCCGAAGTTCCTTTGTAATTTTCTTTTGTTTAATACTTGCACAACTTTAGAACTTCGAAATTGTGGGAACCGTTGATCTGGTCGACTAAAATTCTTTAGTGTATGATATTGGAAGTGCCCTGTCAAGATATAACAAACATATTTTTATTCAATGAAAACTGATTTTCCTAAGTTTTTTTGTGATTTATTTTTAAGGATAAAAACCAAAAAGACTTTCAATGTTTAAATTCTGAATTTCTAAAATGTTCTAACAAGGCATTCATTAAGTGCATATGCTAGTAGGGATTATCCTGATCACTAATAGAGCCCACCCAGCCTCCAAGATAGCAAAGAATTCAGGTCATGACAAGTGATTGTTTGGGTTAGTGATTGGAGTAGATTAGTAGTTTTGTGTAACATGTTTAAGTTTTTGAGCTTACCCATAGTCTGGATAAATTACCTAGGTGTTTTTAAATCATTCTCACAAGATGGTGGTGAAACATGGTGTTTTAGCATGATGTTTCAACACTGTTATCCCAATTCTCATTGCTTGTGTGTTTCCACGCATGTCGCACAAGTGTCATATTGATCAGTCATAGATCCCATAGCCCCACCCAGCCTCCAGGATAACAGAGGCTTCACATCATGATGAGTGATTTTTTGGGTTAGTGATTGCCAATTGGAGTAGATCAGTAGTTTCCTGTTTTAGTTTTGAGCTCACTCATAGACTACACTATACATTTTGGATAAAATATGAAATTACCTAGGCATTTTTAAATCATTCTCACAAGCTGTGTTTCAACATTGTTTTCCCAATGATCATTGCTTGTGTGTTTCCACACATGTCGCACAAGTGTCATCCTGATCAATGATATAGCCCATCTAGTCTCAAGGATAGTAGAGGCTTCATGTCATCATGAGTGATTTTTTGGGTTAGTGATTGAAGTAGATCAGTGTTTTAGTGTTTAATTTTTTGAGCTTACCCAAAGTTTGGATAAATTACTTGGCCATTTTTAAATCATTCCCACAAGATGGTGCTGAAACACCGTGTTTCAGCACCGTTTTCCCAATTCTCATTTCTTGTGTGTTTCCACTCACAAGTGTCATCCTGATAAGTGATAGAACGCACCCAGCCTCTAGGATAGAAGAGGCTTCAAGTCATGTTGAGTGATTGTTTGGGTTAGTGATTGGAGTAGATCAGTAGTTCCATGTTAAAATTTTTGAGATAATGGCGTTTTAAAATCATTCTCACAAGCTGGTGTTGAAACACGATGTTTCAAAACCCCATTTTCCAATGCTCATTTCTTGTGTGTTTCTATGCATAGGTGTCATTCTGATTAGTAATAGAGCCAACCCATCCTCGAACCTCCAGGATAGTAGAGGCTTCAGGTCATGATGAGTGATTGTTTGGGTTAGTAAATCAGTGATTGGAGTAGAATAGTAGTTCTGTATACTGTGTATGCTGAAGTGAATTATTTTTAGATAAGTATTGTTGGCTTTGTAACTTGTTGAGAAGAATTGAGTTCTTAAAATTGATATATCTCTTGCATTTATGTTGATTTTCTAGATGGATGACCAATTTTATATTATTTTTCTCATGCATGTTTCAATTTTGGTTTCTAGATCGATTTGAAATTCTAATTTTGAAAATTTCAGTGAGATGTCAAAAAACAATCATGGAAAGAAAACATCAAAATAGAGGGATTTATTTTCTTACTTTCAAAAGCCTCAATCCAAGAACCTAAATTCTCTTCATGATTCAATCTATTTTGAGCAACCCATCAGTGAAATTCAAAGATATGTCAACTCTTCTGAGAATGTATCTAATATCCATATAATAGATGATGAAATAGGTTCCTCTAGTGATCAAATTGAGATGATTTCACTAGAAATTGACAATAACAATGTTGAAGGTTTTTCCTTGGAAGTAAACACAAACCATTCACAATCATGAAAAAGGAGAAAAGGCCAATGTGACATAGGGAGACAATTCCAATCAGATTGGGTCTCAAAATTTCCATTTATTGAAGCAATACCTCCAACAAATGAGAAATAGGCTTCACGAGAGGTTATATGAATTACATGTAGTTGGAAACTTGGAAAGACAGTAAAATTTCCGATGAAGTTAGATACAATAGAGAAGCATGAAAGGAAGGTTTATGATAAGGAAATTGTAAATGGTGACGAGAAATATATTATCAAATGGAAATCTTTTAAGGAATGTCAACATGTCAAATATGACGATGAATATAATAAATACTTAATCAGTAAGAGAAAAATCGAGGCAAGTGGATGAATCATCACATATCTATTTGGAATTACGATGGAAGGAAATTTATTATCCAAGACGATGAAATTAAGCACTTTATTTTAGATCTTATCTAGAGGTCGTTCTATGACAGATTTTCTAGATTACAAGAAATTTATATCTTTTATTGAAGTGTCAAATTTTCCATCTTCTCATTGGTCAGTAATGAGTGGTTGGGAATGGGAAAAATATCTAGCTCAAGTAGAAAATGATGATTTGAAAGAGAATATTGCAAATGCTAGGTTTTTTTCATTGTCTTTGGATGAAGTTACGACTATTGATAACACATCATGGATCTGTATGACGATTTATATGGTTAATAATCATGTTAGGAATTCATATTTACTTGGGATTCATAAAATGAGGGAGAATTCCATAGCTCAAAATATTTATGAACTTGTCATCAATACTTTGAAGGAAATTGGTGGTGTGGATCATTTAGTGATTGCGAAAAACTTGGTATGTGTCGAAGCATATGGAGCAGTAGTCATTGAAGGGAAAATGAATGTCCTTTGTGTCAAACTACAACTACCAGCTTCACCATTTATGATTAGTATTCATTGTATGGCTCATAGAATGAATCTTTAATTTAAAATAGTAAGGAAGTTTCTACTGGTTTCAAAAGTTGAATATCTTGTACGTGAAACTCATGCATACTTTTTTCATAGTCCCAAGAGATTTAAAGAGTTTCAACAATTTACTGAGGGTGTTACAGATGGAAAAAGCGATACTAAAAGATGTTGATAAAATATGGATATCATTGAATGGACCAGCTCAAAGAATATTTAGTGAATACCAATCCTTATTAGGGGTGATGTATGAACATTGCTTCAGTGTAGACAAATCTCAAGATCTTATCTTTCGATTAACTGATATAGAGACATTATTAACATTGGCTAGAACTATTCCTATGCTTTATGAAATGAATGTCCTTGTAAAAATTTCTCAAATCCACACAATGTATATTGAATAATACATACATACAATAAAATTGGCATGTCTTCAATTGGATAATTTGTATACCATGCCAGAGTGTTTCACAGGTCCAACATTTAAACGTTGGACTACTATCATCGATATAGAAAACATTGAAAATTATTTGAAGTTTGATGGAACAGGAATACTATGTATGGAAGTGAGCAGGTATATGGTTACATTTAATTATGTTAGAAAAATGGGATGAATCACTGAAGAGTGCCTTGTGTTAAGGGACCAATTCAACAATGTTGTGATTTCAGCGAAACACAACTTAATAGAAATTGAAAAATCATTAGCATCAGAGATAAGGGAATGATTTCCTCGAGATGAATTATTGGAGGCCATGTCTATGGTATTCCCTCAATATTGGAACCCTGAACACAATAGAGAGGCTAAAAGAGTTGATGTTTTCGCAAAATTAAAAATTTTAGTGCACAAATTTGGAAAGAATCATAATATACACGAAGAAGAAATTGAAGGTATATTAGATTCATCAAAGTTGTATCAACAAGCCAATCTCTTTGGTCAAACACTCAATATTGTGGTTTGGAGAAACCTCTAGAACATGGTGCAATAACAAGATTATGGACTAAATTAGTTGAAATCCAATACCTAGAAGAAAGCATGTCAGAATATTTCAAATTAGAAGATTTATGTCAAACCATGATTTTGGGATCGGTGGAGGATGAGATAATGTTTAGTGCACTGTAATTCTTGAAGTCAAAGTTTAGGAACAAGCTTGATAAACATATGGATACATGTTTAATATTATATGTAACAAAGTATGACATAATTTTTTTTCCATTCAATAGAGCACTAGCTCTTTGGAAATCATATTGTGATAGAAGGGGAGAATACAACACAAAAAATTCCTTTAATGAACTTGATATGAAAGAAAATATTTTGGAGGGTCATAATAATAGTTCATATACATAGTTTCTTGTTCATAATATAGAAAATGAGGGTTGACATGTTGATGAGAGTTAGGATATTAATATACCCCAAGTTTCTATCTAAAGAAATATACATGAGGGGAGTCTTATTTTGACTTACATGTTCCATTGATGATTGGAGTTGTAGAAATAATGAATGGAATGGCACATTGTAATTTACCCCAAGCTTAGCTAATAAAAAAAAATTGATGAGGAAAAACTATAGTTTACTGTCACATAAAACTGGTCATGACACATGAAGATATCGCCTTACAAAAAGTATCTTACTCTTGTAAACAAATAAGTTATACTCCACTGGAAATTTCCATCCTAACTAGAATGAATAAAAATATGAATCATAACTTACCACTATACCCTATTACATTGTTCCATAGTGTTTGAAGGATTATTTCATAACCTATATTACTATAGGATATGAGGAATAAATCCTAACCCTTAATGACATAATCTCACCCTATGATATTCTTGATTGTAATGAAAAAAAAGGGTTCTCCCCACTAAATTCATTATTGACTCTACCACATGGAGAAACACATAAACAAGGTTACCAAAGGTCTTTGGTATAAATGCACGAGGATTAAAGCATGCATATACTAACCTATAGTTTGAAAACTATAATACAATTTCAGACATACGATGCCCCACTAAACGAACGTGTTACCAACTATACACATGCTAACTCTCTGTCCATATGAACTGTATTACACAACATAATAACAGGGTTAATGGGGTTCCTTTAATGTAATAAGGTGGATTCCAAGTCACAACTGCATCTCAGACATTAAGGCCTATCAGAATTTAAGTTATAGAAGGCCATTTTAATGAAGTAATACCTATCGAGTACTCCATGTTCTTTCATTCCAGACAACCATCCAATGTTGGTCCTCCAATTCACCAAGTTCACATGGTAGAGGGGAGGGTGTACTCTGTCACTCCTCCCCATGGACGAAAGGATCGAGGAACCATTATGTTCCTTGTAGTCGACCATTTTGGTCTTGTTTGCAATAGTTATCTTCTGTTGTGCTACACCTTGTGACCGACTACCCTCATGGCGATCGACTCTATGTGTGGATGGAGGCAGAAATACGCTAGCAGGGTTTCATATGTACATGTAAGAGTTTTGCAAGTTATGTATACTGTGTTGAGGAATTATCTGGTACAATGTGTTCTCTATTGGGTTTTCAAATCACATTCTACTGTGTCTCTGTATGCATTTTGTTTCCAAATTTGAACCCAAGGATGAAACTCCCACTGTAATAGAGTATTTATGCTCGCTTGTAGTGTTATCCCTTTATGTTTTTATCAAACCTGGTTTGGATTCGAAGAAGTATTGGTGTTGAGTTATATTTTCCTCTATTAATATTTAAAGGTCCTGTCTCATGTCTTTCTGAGTTCTTCCAAGTTCGAAAATCCCATGTCTAGGGTTCTACTATATATTGCTTATAATTATCTAGATCCTTTAAGTTATATCGTTTTCAGTTTAAGATTAAACGAGGATATTGGTAACTCTGCGGGCCCTTAACCAGGATAATCTAAGTATGGAGGAGAGACTCTACACAATGTAATCATCTTCCCTTGATACTTTTCATACAAACCCAGGAATAAATTCAAGGCCCAAATCCACCCTTGAGTAATTGCATATAGTTTCTCCTTTACCTACAATGAATTCCAAGTCCTAATCCCACTTTATGACGAAGTTGTATCTAAATTTTGTTGGATAATGTAATGGTGTTCTCTTTTTGTTTCCAGGACATAACCCTTGATGCTGGTTGCGATTAAAAATTTTCTATAGTAATGATAGTTTCCCTTACATAGCTACCTATTTGAACTCTGTCTATTTTGTACAAAGGTGTTGATACATTACTTTTATTTAAAAATATATCATCCTTTTCTGTAGGTATTCATTTTTTATTTAATTTCTCAAACTTAGAATCCCATCTGTGTACAAAAAGTAACTCTGTCTCTATTAAGGGTTAATGTTGTCTCAATAAATTCTTCTCTCAATAATTTGATTCTTCTATATCGAGACTTCGTTTGTATAGATAGATATTCTTCGCATAAGTGTTTCCCATGAAACTGGAACTTGAATTGATTACCCTATATTAATAGGTCTTCTCATTATTTTCTTTCTGCACACTATACCTACATTAATTCACAACATCTTCCTATGGTATGCACGATAAATGGGTTTTGCAGGGGTTTTGAGCATTTTTGTACTATCATGATTTTAACAAAACAATTAGGTTTCTATAGGAATAAAAGTGTGTACACCAATCGAACCCTTGCGTCTCTGTAATTGTTCCTCGTTTTAATACTTTTCTTACTACAATTTAATTTCTCTGTAAGGATTATTTACTATAATATTACTCCTCTTTAAACAATCATCGATATTTAATTTCCCCAAAGGAATTTAATCTGTCTATTACAAGGAAACTAAAGGTAGATATGTCTCATCTTGCTAACTCTCTGTTTAGTTCTAAAATTTCATCTCTGCAATTACCCTCCATCATTTGTCCCCTTGTAATGGATTTCGATAAATAGTTCTATGTAGTATAGATTAGCTCAATGATTATCTTCTGTCATTTTAGCCTCTATAAGATGTAAATATACTTACCGTAGCTATCTCCCTGTAATTGTTCATGGCAATGCTTCTTATCTTTGATTACATTATGTAATTCCGTTTTATAATTTCTCTTCGTATTTTAAATATTTAGAATAATATGTACGGGATTTCCAAAAGAAACACAACTTTACTAATGTCTATTTTTCTCTCTTTAAATCATAATTGAATTTTCACATAAATATATTTTTATGATGGGTCTCTTTTTCTTGCGAGGGAACCCATCATATGGTTACGATCCCGCTCCTCCTCTCATGTCACAGATCTATTAATTTGTGAGAGAGTACAAAGATAATTTGAAAACTCAATCCGGATCCAAGATAAGTTATGGCTTCAACTTATTTTTATTATCTTATTCTTATAATTAATTGAAAATAGTATTGACATTAACACTTCGTCTTTTTCCCTTGCAGGTTAAAACCATCAGTTCAACCTTTCGAAAAGAGGCGTCCTGAAAACAAAAGGTACTCAGGTTCAATGGATTTCTTCCACTAGTCCATGTGCTGACTCTCTTATGTTACAGACAGTTTGATGTAGACTCTTTTAAAACTCCATTCAAATGATCTACAGAGCCCTTGGGTAAATGGAAACCCCAATTGTACTATTTTGGTCAGTGACCTATCAACTATATGATTATATGTCATAACATTATGAGATTTGTTGTAACAAATGTCTCCCTGTGTTAATATATAAAATAATGTATTATGGGAATTTTAATTATTTTCCATCTTTATTTCAGCATGATCACATGATCTTTGATGTAGTTCGTTTGCACTTATTTTCTTTTCTGTAGTATAATTTCTATCTATATACATACCCATTATACATATAGTACTTCAGAAAAAAAACTACTAACAATTATATTCTAAACAATGGCAAGCCACAAATCTATTATGGCTATGAGGCCCACTTAAATAGATTTTGATTTATAGATATAAATATAAAACATTCACCATACAACATCAACCATATAACATCAACCATATAACATTGAAAATGAAAGTACATAGTTGAGATACATGTCTTAATATTGATTCTTGGAAAACAAATGGAATAGCAATGTTCCTCCGAACCATAGAAACAAGACAACCACAATCAGTTTCTCTCATCACCCCCTAGCTTGACCATGACTCCATAAGGGAAAATTGAGTAGAACACCTTAGCCACTATCACCTTCAACAATTCAAAAAAATGTTTTTCCTAACACTAGGTGATCTCATAATAAAAAAACAGTTCTCTTTCCCCAACATACTAAGAAACGTCCTGCCTCCCACATATGTTGTATTTGTCTCATGCCTAGGACTTTCCATTCCTTTCCCTCCTTGGGAAATTTGCAGCTTTACAAATCCCTGATTTTTAGAGGCTTCTAGTGACAGAGCTCAACTTATGACACTTGTAAAAATCATCTCTGAGTTAACTCAAACCTATTCTCCACCCATGGAGTCATAGTCAGTTATTCTTAACCTGACTATTCCATCTCTCTTCCAACATTTAATTTATTAAAACGTTTGTCTCATACATGTGTCCATAAAAAAAAATAGTTGGAAAGTCAAAAAAATTTCCAACAGTCATAAAACTAATAATTATATATTCCCATAAATCTAAATTCGAATTTCCATAAATGGAAATTTATTTTTGAACACAACTTTGAAAATATTTATTTTTAAATAATTTGAGGATATCACACACGTGTGATGTGATTCTTGTTAGTTTATTGACTTTATTGTTCCTCTATTTTTGTAGTACATTGGAAAAAGGTAATTCTTTATGGAAGCAATATTACCATTTGTAAATTTGAGATCGCATTTAAGATAAAAATAGGTTCTATATTTTGTATTAAATAGTGTAACATTGAAGCTACATTTATTTGATCCAATCTATTTTAAGTTTGATGGTTTGATAGTTAACTAAGACATTCTCTTTTTCATATCTGTGATAGGAAATGAAGTTGGCATTTGATGAAGATGAGAACTACCTCTTCACATAGATAGTGTCCTAGTATTAAAGGATAAATAACTAATTAACATGACTTTCACTAACTTATAAGAAAGAATGGGATCATTCAAGACTCAAGTGCATGACAATTCTTGGATTTGTAGCTTTGATATCTTCAGAAACTTTAATGGTTTGTTTGTTGTTTGCATTTGGACCATTTTTTCAACTTTGGAGGTTTGGTTTATTTTGATTAAATATTGTATTACTCCCTTGAATGCTTCTAGTTCTCATTTGATGTTTGACTGAAACTTGAGCTATTTGTAGTAGCCTGATTGGTTTATTTAGAATATATTATGTTTATTTATATTTTCTTTGAGAAGACATGTTTTTATTCATAAAAGGAATGAGCCATGAGTTGCTAAGAGAAGAGAAAAATGGTCTATGTAGTGGCCTACTAGATTCCTATGCAGTCGTCATAGGACATCTATTGCCAATGAGACCAACATTTCTCTAATGCATTTATAATTTTAATGTCGTGAATAAAAAAACTTTACATCTAGCCTCTCAATAATTTTTTTATGAATCATTGAAATGATTTTTAATCTAGTCTGGTTATTTCAAAGGAAATCAAGCACATTAAAAATAATTAATCACTAACAGAAATTCAATTGAACATTGGCACTTCTTATTAAGATATTAAATTTCCAGATACAATCTTAATTCTCCAGTGATCAATGGAAAAAAAAGGAATAGAACCCAACATCGCCCCCCAACTGCACCATTGCATGTGCCCATGCAACTTCAAAGTTCACTCACTCAGTGTCGGAGTCTGAGTCGAGGCATGAAATTTTCCAATGCAAATTAGAAATATTGTCGGATGATGCAAGATTTTCTTCTAAATTCATGTAGCCCCTAGAATAAATCACTTCTTCCCAACATTCCCTTTGAGTCTTCTCAGTCAATTTGTACTTATGCTAATACTTCTTTGTTGGAAGCCAAATAAGAGGGAAATGAAATCTAAGCCCCAAACACTCTGGACCACAAGTTTGAATGCACTCAATATAGCTAGGAACCTGAGGTAGATCATAGGTGAAATTTTCATGACTGTAGGGGTCCTTGGTCCTCAAGGCCAGAGAGGATGCTTCCCATCTAAATCTGCTACCTTCTAGTGCAAAAAATTTCTGATCATTAATTTTTTTAATACAAGAATATATGGAAAACATTTGAAGGTCTGTCACTTTTCTAGTCATGTAAGATGAAGAGAGTAGATGTCGATGCATATTAAAAACAATAACAGGAGTACGGGGTTCAACCCTAATTCATAATGTTTCTTCTCCTTCATTATTTTGTATTATGTGGAAGGAATTCCACCATTTTTCCTAATTGTTCACAAAATAAGTGAAGGCTCTCAGCTGCACATCTCCTACATAGGGAAAATGATTACATTTTATATCCACCAGGAAGGCATGTTCATCTAAATAAAGCTCACACGAGAAATTTTGATGTGAGAAATCACTCTGGGACAAAGTTTCTAAAAACTTAGAGGCACTAATCATTTTATAAGGCCTTACTTCCTTAATATATTTAATTTTAAAAATATTTAATTGTTCATGAAGGAAGACCCAGTATGAAGGAGAATGGATTCTACAGCTCAACAACTCTTCTGTTAACAAATACATTTTATTTTTATCTTGTTGCAGAATATGGAACTTAGCTTGCAACTTCTTCAACTCTCCCAATTCCTTCTTCATTTCTTCCCATTTAAATGTCTGAGATGTCAAAAATTCAGTGTATTTCTCCTTGAGGTCCTATATTGTCTTTCTGTGGGCTAGCACATGAATCATTCCTTCTCCAAACATGGCAACCTATTGCTTCCATTTATCAATCTCTACCAGCAAAAATATAGTATTATATTCTCTGTCATGATGGTCAACTTCATCTTCATCCTCATCATTGATTAATAGAGGAATTTGAGCTTGTGTCATTGGTTCTTGTGTAACAGTGAATTTATTTGGCTATGGTAATTCCTCTTCCTAAAACACTGGTTATTGTGTGATAGTTGCTTCTTCCATGGCCTCATCATATTGTTGACTTAAATTAGTTACCAAGGGTTCTTGTGTAACAGTGATACTCTTAGGATGGGTTGGTTCAACAGTTTTAGCCATCACTGGTTCTTATGTTACAATGCAAAATTCTTGTATATCCTTTTTGGGATGCATATTTAAATCAGGTACCACTAGTTCTTGTGTTACAATGGAATTCTCAGGTGTTTCAACATTATGATTTTCTTGTTCCTTAGCCACTGGTTATTGTGTGGAAGTGGATTTATCCCTCTGTGGTACCTCATCTAGCTCTTCCTGTCTTCTTATTAGTCCCAAAGTTGAGGGCTCAAGAAGGGTCACCTCATACCTAGACAATCTATAAATATCCCCACACTCAGGAAACAAATATTCCTTAAATGTTTCATGTGTTTCAACATTCTATGATGGCACAGTCTGTCCTCCTAAAAGATGGGCTTCTTGCACTAATAAATCCATATCATGAGGTGGAGGCCTTTGGGATCCCTTTTCTTCTTTTAGAATTTCCAATTCTCGTGTAAGCCTATGAAATTTTCTTTTCAATTGATCATTCTCAAATAAAATGGAATGAATCCGACCTTTACCTCTTTCAACAACAGGTTCTTGTGTTTCAACAACTCTTAGATTCGGGATCAAGTTTTCAATTGGTTCTTGTGTTACAACGAAAAATTCTTGTTGCTTTTCATCACCTAGTGGTTCTTGTGTAATAGTGGATGAAAGAGGACGCAACACAAGAATATCAATTTCTACCATTTTTAGTTTAGTTGCTTCTACTATGAGAATAGCCCTAGTTCTTCTCCTTGTACTTGGGAAAGTTGATGGAAACGCTGGAAATTGCCTCTTTCTCCTTAATAAATTTTGAAATATTTCGGGAGGTTTCTCTAAGACAATTTCAACTTGATAATGCCAACATGGGAAGAATCATCATGAAAAGGAGATGATTCTTCCCGCAACTCAATTACATTCTCGCTTTGAATCATTGTTTCAACCTCCCGAATCTATTCTGGTCGAGTTTCTGCCCTTTCAGGAGATGGTGACCTCTCCACAATTAATTCCTTCACTGTATTATTGGACAACTAAGAGGGGGGGGGTGAATCAGTTGTTACTGTGCTTAAACAATTATGCTTCTTTTAAACTCTTTGCAGAAACAATGAATGATGATCACAATAATGCAGGGAAATAAACAATGTCACATTCATCATCAGTCACATATTTGAGAAACACAGAGACAAATATTTCCCGAGGAAACCCATACATGGTAAAAACCTCTTTTTCTTTATATGATAAGTAATAGTTACATTCTTTACATTATCATACATATGAGCACCAACTCATAATGAGGCTGCAACCTCAGTTTTTGCAAGTT
>JASDQU010248722.1:0-16538 GCA_032191745.1 Picea mariana
GGTGACAAACAAGGCTATATTCATTCTGAATATAGCTAGTAGGTTGTTCCATGTAGATTTTTTCTTGTAATTATCCATGCAAGAATGCGGATTTAACATCCATATGATGGACCTCCCATTTATGTGAGGTAGCAAGGGCAAAAACAAGGCAGATGGAATTCATTTTGGCTATAGGGGCAAAGGTTTCATTATAGTCAATTCCTTCAACTTGGGAAAATCCTTTGGCAACTAACTGAGCCTTGTGTCTTTCAACACTTCCATCTGATGCATACTTAGTTTTGTAGACCCATTTACATCTGACAAGTTTTCTTCCTTTTGGAAGAGGTACAAGATCCCAAGAATTGTTTTCCATTAAAGAACGATACTCTTCATTCATTGTTGTATCCCAATTTGGATGAATTGAAGCTTCTCCAAATGTCTCTAGATCATGAGTCTCTGAAAATTGAGCCAAAAGAGAAGAGGCTCACTGGAACAATGAACATGTTTGACGATGATATGAAGGATCACTGACAAGACCACCAACTACTTCTCGTGTTTAACATACCCATCTAGGAAGCAGTGGAACTGTTGCTGGTTTAGGCTCAAAGGACTCATCTGGAGGAGGGTGAGCAGGAGGAGGTGGATTTTCATCCTCACTTTCATCATCTGAAGAAGAAACTGGAATAGGAACAAAAGAAGGAACAAATGCCGAAGATGGCTTGCAGGCCGAAGAAGGAACAATCGCCGAATTAGGATCACATGCCAAGAGTTTTTCATCAAATTTAACATCTCTTCTAATAATAATTTCATTACAATGTGGTTGAAGAACTCTATAACATTTGACATCTTCATAATAACCAAAAAATATATATTTCTCACTTTTAGGCTGCAATGCTTTCCTTTTCTCATCAGGAATGTGAGCCCATGCTATACTTCCAAATACACAGAAGTGACTTACATCTGGTTTAATTTTAGTCCAATCTTCTTCCGGTGTTACATTTTTAAGAGCCTTTGTGGGAGTGCGATTGACTATGTAATTTTCACAGTTGATTGCTTCCACCCAATAATTTAGACTTAATCCCTTAGATTGGATCATACAATTATCCATTTCTTTTAATGTGCGGTTCTTTCTCTCAGCAAAACCATTTTTTTGTGGTGTATATGGAACAATGTGTTGCATTTGGATGTCGTGTGTAGTGCAGTAGCTTGTAAAATTATTGTTCACATATTCACCTCCATTACTTGTTCTTAAATTTTGAATTTGATTTCCATATGTATTTTCTACAAGGGCCTTGTAGGCCAAAAACTTGTCAAAAAATTTGCTCTTAATTTTTAAGAAGCAAACCCAAGTATGTCTGGAAAACTCATCAATGAAAGTTAATAAATACTTGCACGCAAAAAAAGAAGGAGAAGAAAGTGGACCAAACAAATCACTGTGAACAAGTTTCAAAGGGCCCGAGGTGTGCCAAGAGGCATGTTTGTCAAAAATTTCATGATGATGTTTTCCGAAAACACAACCAGAACAAACACCATCTCTGAATGAAACATGAGGAAGACCAGTCACCATCTGTTAATTACATAGTTGCTGCAATGAGTGATAGTTTATATTACCAAACGACTCATGCCAAAGTTTTCTCAAGTCATCTCTATAAGCAACAAAAACTAATGAAAAAGATGATGAGGCAACATTTTCAAACTTGTACAACCTGATAATATAATCAACAATTCCAGTTGCAAGAACATGCTTAAGATCTTTTAGATCCTTGATTACAACTTGGTGAGGTGAAAAATCTAGGGTTTTACCTTCACTTGAATGAGTGATTTGATATATTTATAGAAGGTTACAAGAAATACTTTGAACACATAATACATCATTGAAATGACCATTATCTACTTGAACTGTTCCATATCCTACAACACTAAGAGATCTATCATCACCAACAAATATTTTCTTGGTGTTACATTCATTTAGAGAAGAAAATATGTCTTTATCCTTAGCCATATGATAAGATGCTCCCAAGTCAATAATCCACTCATTAGAAGAAGAAGTAGAAGTTGTATTGAAGGAGAAACCAGAAGCAGAAAGTGCATGCCCATGAGAAGAAGAAGAAGAAGTAGAATCAATACTGATGTTTTACTTCTTCATCACTGCTTCTAAAGATGCCATCTTCTTGAAACTGACCATCTTTATCACAAAAGTTGCAATGGCTGTTAGTATTCTTATTTTTGTATTTTTCTCCTTTGTCACCATTAGGAGTTGAATCTGTCTTAGCGGGTTTGGGACCCTTATGTTGCTTGTTGTTATAGCAAGGATGATGCTTCTTGGGATACTTGGGTTTATCTTTCTGTTGGGCAACTAAGGCTTTGTTGGAGGTACCTGTAGTGCTGATCACTCCAAGTTGTACAAGCTTATCTTCCTCTCTAATCAAAGCTCCACAAAAGGACTCAAGAGTGAGTTTTTGAAAATCTTTCCCTAGAGTCTCTCTCATGGAATAAAAGGTAGGTACACACATAGAATATGCACTACATAGCTTAAAAATAATAAGATATATGCAACGCTCTTCCTCCATTTCTATATCACATTCTTGACATAAAATTATGAGTGTTTTAAACTTAGATAGATAGTCTCCAAGGAAAGAAAAATCACTTGGACTTAAGCTCAGTACTTGATTTTCTAACTATTGTGCTTGAATAATATTGAGTTTACGAAACACAGATTCAATCTTTTCCCAAGATTCATGGGGGTGATCAATTTCTTTAAGGTGAAACCTTAAATTAGGAGAGATGGACATTCTGATTAGTCCACGTGCTTCGTCACTCCTATTAGCCCATTTGACTTTCTTATCATCATCAGTGGGTGCTTTTTCCTTTCCCAAGGTAATCCGGTACAAGACTTTACTTATTAATAAATCTTCCATATGAGATTTCCATTGGAAGTAGTTGGTGCTGGTAAGAAAAAGATTATTTGTAGAATCCATATTAAATATGTAGATAATATGGATTTAAAAATGGAAACTGATGATCTGGATGAAAATATCTTGAAAAGTTATGCGGTTTTAAAAAAACGGCACTGAAAACGGGATTCAAATGTGAGAGTTATGCCCTTTTAAAAAAAAGGCATAAACGATAACCAAATGATCACGTGATAGTGTAAGTTGCTTTATGAAGTGACCCAATTTTATAAAGAGAAGTGGGGATCACTTTTACAATGAAGTTACTTTAGAAAATAAAAGATGCATGCAAAATAAAAAAATCTAAAATAAAATATTAAAGCTACTTATAGTGATTCACTTTTATACTTGAAGTGAAATACACTTTACAATTCGAGCATGAAGGCAACTTTTAACCAAATGGTCTAGTGTTGGCACAGGGGCACACCCAGGGTTCAACACTCAAGAGCGCACCATCAAAACTCTAACTACTGGCCCTTTCGGCAACACCTGCGAAGCAGATGGAGTCTCACTTGAGGTAGAGGCAGGGGTGGTTGTAGGACTCCAGTGTATGCAACCTTAGTTGGGACACTGATATGTGATTACAACACCTTAATAGAGAACTTAATAGTTATAGTTCATTAATATCCAACCTTAGTTTACAACGCAAATAAACCCTAATAACAGATCATCGTAGTATTCACACAAATCTGATATATTCAAGCACTAAGCATATCAAAATAGATTAGATCTAGCATTCATTCACATTATTTAGCACTAAGCTATCATATTAGATTCTTCCAAGCATATATCAATGCACTAAGCATTTAATCACATAAAAAAGAGAACATCCATAAAGCACAAGGCAACCACAACATAGGATATATGTGGTTCACCCCCATCCCGGGGCTACGTCCACCAACTCTTCTTCTCTTTTATTTCAATCTGTTAATCTTCTACATGCATAGAGCCATGAGATCTTACTCTTCAGAGGATAGGAGATTTGCATGCACTTCGCTAGATCCTCCTTCCCTGATTTACAACACAAAGCCTTTCCACAGTCTCTTACAATCACTTGCACTTAGCTCTACAAGTCTCACACAGTATGCACGAAGCATCTACAATCCACAGTTGCACTTAGCACTTAGCACTTAGCAAGGTACCAAAATACCTTTCCTTTTCTTACCTCGCCTAGACTTCTATTTATACATTGCAAAAAGAGCCTAAACATGGGTAAACCCATGGGCCGACATTCCCATACCTGTTACATATCCCAAAACCCAAAAAACCCTAAAAAGGTGCCAAGATCCCACGATCTCTGCTTCGACTTGCGCTCTGCCTTCAACAGCCTGTCGAAGTCCCAAAATAGGTCAATCATGACCAAGGATTATCAAAACTTGGTCAAGGGCCAACATCTAGCAAAACATATTGTATTTTTTAGGAAGATGATTGAGGTTGTTGTTGTTGACAAACTTAGAGAGCATGCTAAAAAAAAACTCTTTTCACACAAGAAAAAAATTTCGCTTCTCGATGACAACAAGGGTTAGATCTCAGTTAGCTTAGCCGTAAGATGCACCTTTTCCTATCTATTTCTGATTTTCTGAGATCACACAGGGTGCGAGGAAAAGAGAATAAACAGATCTAAAAGAGTAGCAACCCATAAATAAATAATACAAAACCGAAATAAAACCAAAATGATACTCTGCAAAAAATTTTAAAATGCGTATTGAGGCTTTATACCTTTGGATCTGGCTGAAATAGCCGTATCGTGGGCAAACGAGAACCTTTTTGAGTGAAAAGAAAAGTGTTCTTGACTGAAACAAGTGCTCTGAATGCAATGGAATAGTCCTTGTAGCCCAGAAATGTATGGAAACAATGGAAAATGGATATGAGGAAACCAGATTCATGATCTCGATCTATAATAGGAGTGGATCTTCAAATAAGCTTTGATACCATGTTCAACATCACATGTATTCCAACAGAGGATGAAACAATTCAATAACCACTCACATAACTAGATCAAAGATCAACACACCCATGTTTTCATGTGGTAAAACCCCTACGGGGAAACATCCATGACCCCAACCAACATGATCACTTGGAGCAGTTTATTAATGCAAAAGAAAAAGACTACATAGAGGTTTTACAAGAGAGTTTCTCATAATCGATCATCGAAAATGGCCCTCCATGATCTTTAAATAGAGATAATGGACCAATCGGGTGTTAATCCTTGGATCGATGGCCATTAAGATCAAGGAGAGTATGAACCATTGGATCACTCTATGTCGAGAACATATCATGACCATCATATTTCCTAACTACAAATGCATACTAATGCATACTAAAGAAACACATTGAGAAACACACTTTTACCTAATGACACATTAGTCCAAGTAGATATTAACTAACTACCAAGTGTCTAAATATCCTAACATCCTCCTTGAAATATAAATGTAGACCAAACTTTAACTACCACTGATACTGCCACTGTCACTACCACTGTCACTATCATTGCCACTGTCACTTTCACTTCCACTGTCAAATCAACCTGTCAATACCAACCTATCACATGAACATGTCACTTTCAACCTGTCACTGTTAAAATATCATTGTATCTAACCTATCACATCAACCTGTCACTGTCACCAATACTCAACATCAACAAAACCAAATCCATGATCACCAAGAACACCTCTGAACTAAATGTTCAAGCATCACCAACATATGCCTCTACCAGGCATGTACCAACATCACCAACATATTCCTCTACCAAGCATATACCAAGATCACCAACATACCATTAGAAGATATGTGTCTCAATCATGTACCAAAACATCAATGATATGCAACCAACCATATACCTCAAGCATATGCCAAACCATGTACCATGGATCAACCATGTATCAAACTTGTACCATACCATGCATCAACCATGTATCAAACTTGTACCATACCATGCATCAACCATGTACTATACCAAGTACATCAAACTCTACCATACCATGCATCAATCATGTACATGAACCATGCACATCAACACTTGTACCATACCATGTATCAACCATGTACGATACCATACGATATCATCAATGAAGTGCCTCAAGCATAATCAAGATAACCACAATACCGAGTGTTGTATCCTTTTCGTCACATGAATGAGCAAAAGAGGGACACTTACAAGTTTAGTTGGGTTAGATGAACAGAACATAAGTGAATTCAAGAGTTATAAACATCAAGCACAAGAAATAAACAAACAACTAAGCTAATAACAATTAAAGAAACTGAACTAAAGTGCATAAGGGAATTATAACCAAATTAACCAAACAATTGACCAATATTCATGCCACTAATGGATAGATTGTATTAGTGGGAAAACACCAAAGATAAAGGGAGACTTATGGGTCCCCTCTTCCTCCAAGGGAGGGCTCTTGAACCCCCAATGAGAGAGCTCTTCTTACAAATAGCAAAATAAAAGGAAATGGTGAACAATTCCAAATATCATTCACTCAAGAGGTGATGTGAATAGCCCAATGAAATGGTGCTTGTATGCTCCAATGAGGAAAGAGGTTCCTTGTAGGAGAATAGAGGTAGCATAACAATACACATAGATTCTTAAAAGTATAGTGCACCCATGGCCTCTTTTTATAGCAAAGCTATGAGGCATTATCCAACCGGTCTTGAGTGTGAACAAGGGGCCCTTTAGGGCACCTTACTCAGATTTAGCTAGGATTTGGGGGTCAAACCGACTTGGGAGCTGAACCAGAAGTGGGTGGGAGGATGACTAGAATCATTAATGCATCGTTCTGAAGTGTGCATGGATTTTTTCTTCCATAGTCGCGTATCAGGCGCATATGTGCTTTTTCGGCATTTTTGACTGGTGCACATGTGCGTGCTTCCTATGTATTCTAAGTGCATGCTGATTTTATAACCAACTGTATAGTTTGTGCCCTTTGGAAATGCATTTTTGGGCCATGGATGAACTAATAGGTGTTTTGGAGATGTTGAATTCTTGTAACCATTTGAGGACGAAATTTTAGTGATAACACCAAGATACCAATATAGCCAAGATGTGCTACTAATCAATGTACCATGACATCAATAAGGTGTATCTCAACATGTACCAACATCACCAAGACATCCACCTCATACATGTACCAAGACATGCACCTCAAGCAGATACTAATGCCTCAACAAGATACCAAATGCATGACCAAAACACCATAAACATGTAACCAATATGTACCTTAAATCATGTGCCTCAAGCATGTGCCAACAACCATAAACCATGTACCAAGATAGACCATCAAACATGTTCCATATCACTCATATACCATATATGCCAAGTATCCAAGATGTGCCTCTAACAATGTATCATACCATCACCAATGTGTATCATGCACAATCACTACCATGACATGCCTCAAGCATGTACCATAACAACATAAGAATAATCCTTAAGACTAACACATAGGCATACCTCTGATCCTACAGATACCATGTTGTCGTAGATAATAGATGAGTAAACCAACATGGGCATCAACAACCTGGTACATACATTACTTCACACCCTTTCGCAAGATTTTCAAAGTTTTGTGACTTTCCCCTCTACTGCTCGCAAATATCCATGCTTTCATCCACTATATCTTGCACACATCTCCGCCTTACTGATATATAACCTAATGATACCTCATAAACTAGGGTTACTCAAATTTGTTGCAACTCCGAGACTTTCATGTTTGACCTTCCTTCGCACCCTTAGACTTTATACCTCATACTCAACCTCAGATTTGCCAATAGACCAAAAGTTCTTCACAAGATAGATAATCAATAGAGATGTGTGTGAATGTTCTTATGAAAGACTCCTTGAGGGGTATTTATATTTTTTCTATGTAATGCTTTTCCTTACTTTAGGGGTTTCTTGTTACAACCACTTAACCCTTTCATTAATTTTCTTGTAACCTACTAGGGGGTTCGTAACCCATCTTTGGGGCTTCCAACTTCATGAACTCATAACTCCTCAACCATGAGGAACCATGTGGCATACCACCTATCACTGAGAATGGAATAACTAGGACCATCCATCCATAAGTGTGTTACCTGCATTTACACTGTCCTTCATGACATTTTTCCTTGATCAACTACGTGTTCCATAACCATACCATTGGGGCTTCTTGTAGACTTCTTCAAAGTGTCTTCCTATGAGGGGAATGCTTAGAGCTACTCCATAAGGGGAACACTTTGGAGACTTATCCAAATATACCCATCATATCTGTTGACATCAATGACAACCAACTATCCAACACTTACCATACTCAAGTAAAATATCCCCTATTTTTTTCCAAATCTCCAATCCCAAGAAGTAATGCATCATTTTGATGTCCTTCATTTCAAACTTAGATTCCATTTTTTCTTTTCACCCTGCGATGATATTCTCTCCATGTGTAAGAAACAATTCATCTACATACAACACCAAAATTATCATATCAATCTAAACAAACATATAATATAAGTTATGATCTACTTCACTTTTGGTGAATCCCATACTCTACATATATCCATATATCATGGAATACCATGCTCTTAGTGCACACTTGAATCCATACAAGGATTTATTAAGTATACAAACATGGGATTCCTTCTCATTTACCTCAAATCCATGAGATTTCTCAATGTACACGTCTTCCTCATTTCTCCATGACCCCATTAAGGAATTTTTTCTTCACATCCAAAGGACGTATATGTTGAAACTTTAATATCAAAGAGAAAATATTATGTAGCAAAGAATAATAAAAAAAATGGAAAATACACACAAGATACACAACATTTTTACATGGTAAAACCCTTAGCATGGAAACATCCATGGGACAATGGAAATAAATATTCTTATTGATCAAATCAAGAGATTACAAAATATCAGCAGTAGGCTTACTTATTTTCTCATATTTTTGTGTCTACGGGTTACAATATATATAATAGTGCTTCCACCGAATGAATGAATGAATTAACTTCCATATCCAATTATCTTGGGTTAATAGGTTGAGATCTGGCTGAAATCCTACTGAATATCTGGCATAAATTCGTTGGCAGTTGTCACTTGTTAAAAACTCTCCATCTTGACAACAATTTACCTGATTACCTTGCCCAGGTTCATTCATCATTTTTTTTGCAAGCCAAGTGAAGCTAAACACCACCACAAGTTCTCTAACAATACTGCTTTTGTGAACATGTCTACACAATTTGCTCATGTATGGAACACTCCACCTCCATCAATAACCTATCTTACAAAATGATGCCTTGTCCCATTTTGATACGTTGGACTATTAGTCAAATGCACAACATTTTGACTACCATAGAACACCTTATAATGTACTTGTCCAAACTTACCCAATAGATACTTGCATTCATGCATGACATTACCTGAGGTAGATCTCCTCTTGTCCAAATCTCCTGGAATCTCTGAATCAACATAACCATAGACTAAATCATTGCAACCATTGTAGGTGATAATCGTGTCTCTAAGATACTGAAGCACCCATTCCTAATTCTCTTTACCTGGATTTTCCATGTGTCCACTGACAACACTAGCTGATGCATGTGAAATATTTATTCTTTACCATTTCACTACATACATACTTCCTACTATACAATCATATGGTATATGAAACAATACCTTTTCTTCCTCATATCTAGGACATAAACTTGAAGAAATCTTACATTAGAAAGATAAAAGGATATTTATTGGTTTCACAAAGTTCATACTAAACCTCATCAATATATTCTCCATAGAATTTTGTTTTGATAACCACAAATTACCATTGATCCCGTCTATGTATACTTATATTCCCAAGATTTTTTTTGTTTTCCTTGATCCTTCATCTAAAATGTCCTTCCCAACTAAGCCTTTAACCTGCTGATATCAATCATTCTTTGGCTTGCAACAAGCATATCATCAAAAAATATCACCAAGAAAACAAATGTACCCTAAACACATCGACTATATTTATTTCTTGACAAAAATGTTCTCACCATGAAAGAATCTAACATTTTGTATCATTTCCTAGGTACATTTAGGCCATACATTGATTTCCCGAGTTTGTAAAAAAATCCCTCTTTACAATCTTGAACTGCTTCTAACTGTTCCATATACATATCTCTGCTAATGATAATTTTTTGGGAAATAAGATCCCATAATCTACAACCATTAACTTCATCACCATTACCAACAAAGATATAAAACTTGGAGAAATTCAAAGATTGAAAGTCTGGAAGTAACTTACGGTTTATTAAAATGTGCAACCTCTTCTTTCTCATATGGCCCAGTCGTTGATTCCATAAACAAGTAGATTCAATTGCTTATATAGATACCACTGTTGCTTTAGTTATTTCAGTACTCCCTTCTAGCTTGTAAATGTTCCCAATCTTTGTAGCCTTAATAACCACCAAACTACCCTTGGACAATTTCAGTGCTCCAACTTGCCTTATATATTTATACCCATGAGAATCCAAAAGTCCCAAAGAAATCAAATTCTTTTTAAGTTCTTCTATATGTCTAACATCTGTCAACTTTCTTACAATACCATCAAACATCTGAATCTTAATTCTCCCAATCCCAATAGTTTTACAAGAAATATCATTTCCCATAAAGACAACATCATCATCTATAGATTAGTAAGATGAAAACCAAATTCTATGTAAACACATGTGATGAGAAACACTAGAATCTAACAAACATTCTTGTTGATATTGTGAGATACTATAGACAGATAAAACTTCATCAACCATACTTGAACTTGATTCAACCGGATTTTCTTCCATTTTGGAGTCATCCTTAGATTCTTTACTTTTCCAACAATCTTTCTTTAGATGCACTACTTTTCTTCAGTACCGACATATTCCCTTACCCTTTATACCTTTTGAATTAGACCTAGATGTTCCACTCGAATCCTCATCCCTTTATGTGGACCAACCTCTAGCCATGATTTCTTCCAGTGTTGAGGTTTCTGAATTGAAGATCTACACACCTCCTCAGACAATAGGGATCCCACAAAAATATCATATTCAATGGTTTATGTTGTGCTAAACCACATATATGTGACTAAACAATCCCAATATTTAGGTAATGAACACAATCGTGTGACTTTCTTTTCCTCATCAACATATTTTATGTACATACTAGTTAATTGACAAATCAGAGTATTGAAAACATTTAAATGATCGGAAATTTTTGCACCTTCTTTCATCTATAAGCTATACAATTTCCTCTTCAAGTAGAATATATTTTAAAAAGGACTTTCTCATGTAAAGGATTTCCATTCTACTCCATAATCTTACTATTGAGTCCTATCCAACGATGTTAAGAAAAACTTCATCCGCCAAACAAAAACAAATGGTACTGAGAGCTCTCAAATCCGAATCTTCTCATTCCTCATTTGTCATACTGTTGAGTGAAATATATTCTATCTATTTTGAAAATAAATGGTCAACCCTTGGCTCATAATCTTAGAGGTACCAACACTGTATTTGTAGGATTGAAGCCTACTAACCTAATCTAAAGCCAACGACACATTTAAATGCAATAAACAAAACAAGAAAACATAGATAGCTCAATACCTAGGAAATAAGCCCATTATGGGGAGGCCATATCATATGAGTTAAGTCTTAAATCTATCCGTTGGTAATTGAAGCTATACAAAAATTAAAGAACAAGAAATTGAGGTACATGAATTCAAAGTGTGGAAAGTAAAATTAATCTAAAGTAGACTAAACTATCTTAAGGAAAACACATTTACAATTAATGATTCATATATTGAAAATCCATTCTTTTCATGCAACAAAATAAAATATATTAACAGTTACAACATTTAAAATACAAAATTTAATTTTTACTAAGAACTTCACCATTGAGAAAACATAAATGTTCCAGAAAACATACTTTTAACTAATCTCAAGTCTTCAAGCCAATTGTCAAAAAATTTTTACAATGGGAATTTTTACAGTGTAATGCTCAATCACATAACATTCTAGCAAAGAAAAGGAATCAAAGGAACTGCATATATCAAAATTATTTTACAGTGTTGAGCTTGATCAATCTTTTCTTACAAAATATTCACAATTTTAATATTTATAAACAACATTTTAGCAACATGCACAGTCTAGATTTCTTTCACACAGAACAATTTACAACTAACTTACAAACAATGATTTGGCATCATATAGATATGCACAATTCGATTTGTTTCACCAGCAATCTACAAACTGAGAATTTAAAATGACAATGTTAGTAACTTAAAAACAATAGTTTAGCAACATATACATGTATTCATAATTCATTTCATAAACCAATCTACAGACTAAGAATTTAAAACAACGTGTACACATTGTAGCTTATATCCAAGTGAGAAATACAAAAATGAACACAATGCAACGAAGCACACATGATACTGGTGGGCCCCCCAAGTAGCTATGGAATTTTTTAATTCACAGAACAATCACAGGCTAGGAATGACTCGAACCAGAAATGGATTGTATTAGAATTATGAGTTTATAACAACAATGAAAATATCAAGGGTTTTTAATAGAATATAACAATCCATCCCCCATTGCTTGTATTGGCCACCTATATATAATTTTTCATCTCAGCTAAGACTGTCAACCACTGAAAATGTTGATGCTCCTCAGAATAGTAAACTATTAATACAACAACAACAAAATTAAATTACATGCATCTTCATTTGCAAGAACCAAAGCATCCATTGCCGCAAATCTGGGGGTTGGTTTAATTGTATAAAATGAAATGTAATATTACCCATAGCAAGAGGGTTCAAATGTGAAAGAAACCCATGTTTTGTATTTGCCAGGAAAAGCCCACAAATATGCCAACGACCAAATATGTGGCACTCCAAGTTCCGTAATGAGGTCGAGATGAAGGTCCCATGGAGTTCTGGATGAAGGTCTGGATCACGCCTTTTGCCTGTTTAATAAAAAATAATGAGTATTAAACATTTATATTTATTGAATTAAACATAAACTTCACATTAAGCTACAAATAAGATCAACACATACCTGATTCGTGTCCCATATTGATCTGATGATAATAATCTAATAATAAGCTCAAAATGTATAATAATTATGTTCAAAAAGAGACTTATAGAAGGAAAAAACTAGGCAAACCATGGAGTCAACATTTCTCCCACGCTTGAGGTTTTGCATGTCCCTCTGCAAAGAAATATGGATTAACAAAACATAACTATACTCCTGAGGTAGTGACATGATCTTCAGATAGGATATGGACTAAGCTTTAGGGGCTTCTTCCTCATGTCCTGGATACTTCTTCTTAGGCCTCTTCCGATGCTTCGTGGTGGTTCAACATGGTGGCAAGGAAAAACAAAGGAAATGGAGAGTAAAAACATAGGGGATGTAGAGTATCTTGTTTCCCTAAATCAGAAATGCAAGCAAGTGTTTTTGAAATTGTGGGTTACTTGGGATTAATGAGAGAAAAGGAACACCATCATTAATGATTATGAATGCTTCCTTTAAAATTGCTATGGTGATGCTTGAAATGATTTGATCAAAGTCCAAGTTAAATACTTGGACATTATGATCAAAATATTTATCATGCATAAATAATTTGTATGTGTTAAATTATATTTAAACCATATGATCCCAATTTATATGTTAAACCATGTTGGATCCAGTTGATATTTACTTGAAGTGTTGTAAATCACCCTTATAGGTTACGATATTTTTGATAGTGCCTCATCTAGCACTCCATTCGGTTTGAAAATTACACAACAGTAAGAAATAAGCCTATAAATGCCAAAGTCATTGGATTGTAAGGCTCTTGTCTTCTAAGGTGGATGAGAGAATGGAATAAAGTATTCATCTTGGTTTCTTTTGTCATGTAACTACAACAAAGAATACAATTCCTTAATCAGTCCCCCTTTTCATCAGAAATTGAAACTATGATGGAAGAAACAAGCTCATCAACATAAGATTATTCTAATAATATATAGTTAATTAGCTAATGTACAAGTATTAACAATCGATGACATGAAAAATTGTAATATTGTGTAGAAAGCAATTTCATAATGTCTCTTTATGACATAAATTATATGGATCTTTCACATAGACTTTCTAAATGAATGAACAATGCTTAGCCCTTCCCCCACATCTAAACATTGTAACACTTCTCAATCAAATATATACGAAACCAATCAATCCTTCCAATATCCTAAGATTTATGGCTTCCGAGTATATAGGTAAATTTCACATGTTAGCCTAGAAAAATGGTTAAGAGCAAGGCCCCACCTGTAAGACAAAAAATATTACATATAGTTAGGAATAATTAGACAAGAGGGTCTTAATATTATCTTTAGGTTAACCCCCAATGGAAATTGAATGGAGTTCACTTACTTTTACTTAACCATGCATACTCCCTTTCAATCATACCCACAAGTAGTGCCATACATCAAGACAATTTTTAAAATCAAAGACTTATTATTTACTATTTTTAAGTCATCATCCTCACTAGGTATAATTCCCTACTTCCATCAAGCCTATCCAGTACTCCAACGGGTTTACCTAATAACACCATAGGCCAGTACCTACTGTTAGTAGACCTGTTCAATATCCCATAGGTTTAGCCTCTTACACCCTTTTTATAGAAGAGACTAGTCCTTACCCTCACCTTTTTAAGATTTGTATATGAATTTTGTTTATATTATGGTAGCTGTGGGAGGTATTAAATTCCATGTGTAACCCTAACAATAATAGAATATTCTGGGAAGAAAGAAGAAACCCTAAATCATTGGACATAATCCTAGAAGACAATTTGGCTAAAGGAAATATTTAATATTGAGTTTTTAGCCATCAGAATGAGAAGTCGGCCCATACAGCTAAGGAGGAGCAGTATATATATAGGATTCCATAGCTCATTTGAAAGATACAACTCACAACTACAAAAAATTAAGAGTGCACACTACAGAAATTTAGTAAGTGTGCAAGTCTGGAGAGTAGCTGCAGCTGCAACTGCTGCAACTTGTATTTTCGATTTAGTCTTGGACTTTCTCTTGGTTATAGTTTGGAATTTCTTCCTTGTGTGCTAGCTCTGGAGATAGGTACACTACATTAATTGGCTATTAGGCCTAGGGCCTTCTTCCAAAATTATTCTCTGTCAAGGTTAAGGTGCTTGGGGGTGGCTTCAGCCTATGATTGGGTGAAAATATTGTTATATTGTCTATGGTTAAATGATCACACCTATTATTTATAACAAGTTATTGGAAGGATTTTCTCAGTTACAGTTGCAGTTACAGTCAAAGTTTTTGTTGCAGCAACGAAACTCTAACCCTCTTATTGAGGCACCTTAAGTGAAGATATTGACCTAATTTCTGGATAGCCTAGTGCACCTTAACCTAGCACATCTCCTGGTACTCTTAACAAGAGAAGATGTCAAGTTTTAGTTTTTGGTCAAAGTAAAAGGTTGACCAAGTCAAAATAGTCATGACTTACTCTATGAAGTCAGAAAACAAGTTAGAAGGGGCTTCTAACTTTAGAGAATGGAAGAAAATGATTTATCTCATCCTTGCCAAGAATAAAGTGTTGTATATAGTGAAAGGAAATATCGTGGAACTACAGTTTGAAGAAGTAAAAGAGAAGGAACCTCATAACGTTCCAATTATGGAGAAGTTTAAGGACAGTGACATCAATACCATGAGTATCATAGTGGAATCTGTAAAAGATCACTTGATACCCTACATCTCTCATCTTGACTCATCTAAGAAGATGTACGATGCCCTAAGTAACCTCTTCTCAGCCAGAAACATTGGACAAGTAGCAAGTCTGAAGAATGAGCTCAGTGAAATGAAAATGAATGATGATGAAAACATAACATCATACCTTGTGAGAATATCTCAGTTAAGAGATAAACTATAAGCAATTGAAGAAATCATTTCAGAGAAGGAACTGGTAAATATAGTACTCAATGGCCTTCCCCAGACACGATATGCATTTTCCACAAGCATGAACACAAGAAAGGATTATCCCACATTTGAAGAACTTTGGAATTGTTGTGCACAAGAAGAAGCAAGGATTAGCGCAAAATATAAATTCTAAAGGAAATATGATGATCAAGACTACACAAAAAAGTTCAAGAAATTTAGGAATAAGAAGAAGTTTGACTCAAGGAAGAAACCAAATCAAGAGAGAGTTATGTCAAAAATACAATGCTTCAATTGGTTAAAATATGGTCACTACAAGAATCATTGTCCTGAGTTAAAGAAAAGGAATGAAACACCAACATTTTGCTTCCCCTTTTTATAGACGATTTCGAAATAATAACCCAATATCTTGGTTACCCATTTTTGTTGTTGTTCTGAAGATAGTCTTTGTTCCAAGAAGTATTTAAGACTATCATGATCTGTTTTAACCTTGGAGTGCCTACCTATTAGGTAAGGATGTCATTTCTTCAATGCATGTAGTATTGCCATCATTTCCTTCTCATAAATGGGTTTGTGTAAGTCCTTTCCCTTGAGTGGTTGACTTTCAAAAGCCAAGGGCCTTCCTTCTTGCATTAGGAAAACACTAATTCCATTTCCCATGCCATCACATTCCACAATAAAGGTTTTTGCGAAG
>JASDQU010248725.1:0-16478 GCA_032191745.1 Picea mariana
TTAAGATTATATGTACTTCCTTAATACTAGGGTTTCCTCATTATTTAAACTTAATCAACATAAAATTAATATATTTTTTACTAAAACCCCTGGTCAACCCTAAATTTCTCCTAAAAAAGAGGTTTTCACTCAGCCAAACGTGGTTTTTTCACCCACCTCGTCACTATTTAATAAAGGCTCTTCTCTTACTATTTTTCTCATACTTTTTTGGTCTTGATGATGGATCCTGTTATGGATCCGAAACGTCGACAACAAGATGTCATAAATACTGTGGTTCTTCCGACAATTTCAGAACATATTTCTCACCACAGAAACCTAAATGAACGTATGAATAACCTATCCAACGAATGGACTATGAATAACCTATCCAACGAATGGAATGCATCTTGCTTAACATCAAATGTGCCAAGATGTATCATTATCAGCGCAGATCTTTAGGATCTCAAATTGTCATTATCATCTATGTCATCTATAGATCTTGCACTCACCTCGTTATCTTCCACGTTGAATTTTTGAGTGTTGTTTTGTGCTTGATGTGATACGTGAATCTGCATGGAACAATTGATTGTGTAAATTCACGTCATAATCGACACCTTTCATCAATCTTCACAATAAAAGCAGTCGATCTCGCCTCGTGGTCGGGTGTATCCCATACAGAAAACAAACTTATGCTTTGAATGCCTGGTGAATGTCTAAACTGCTTTTTTCTTTTTTTTGCTTGCTGGTATGTATTCTGATAGAGAGAGCCTGCATTTTATTTATCCCCATCGTCTCTATGCGTAATCGAGAAGAGGAAACTATTAAATTTTCTCATTATTTAGATATTGGGGTTGTTGCGATTAATGGAGGTTAGTCCATTGAAGAGAAAGGAATCATATTGTGCCAAGGATGTCTGCTTGATTGTCTTGAAAGAAAATATGTTGTAGAGAATCAATGTAACTATGTTGTTCTGGATGAAGCAGATCGCGTGATTGACATAGGTTTTGAGCTACAAGTTCGTTGAACTTTTGCAAAACAAATATTGGAAATGCTGCAGGTTTACTATTATCATTCTCGACCATTTGAAGCCAACATGACGGCCATCTAATACTTGCCTTGGCTCCTGGCATGCGACTACAAGTGACACCCTTTTTGCTTGTCTTCACCGGTTTACTGCAATTGACATTAATATCAAAAGGTCATGAACTCTCCATTAATCTATTGCATATGATTATTTGAGATCTAATACGTTACAACACTGTCCTTGCAATTTTGGTCTTGGATATTTATCTAAGACGGTGCTATTTCCTAGGGTGAATCAAATAAATCAAATGCTTAGTTGGCTGCCCAGTCAAATTTCCTGCAATTCTAGTCCTCTAATTGAGACAAACAGACCCGCCTTATCATCCCGACCCCAGACATGCATAGTAAGAATGTCATTGGACAACCAAGAACTTGAATAATAGATACGCCCCATCCCAGAAAACACATATACAAGACAATGCGTCATTTCTCATTTATGTGCACATTGTTTTGCTATCTCTCGTTACCCTCAAGTGAAGCATCGATTTGTACTGTGGTCTTGCTTACGGTGGTATGTCTGAGCTCTTGGATTTTAAATGGCATATGCATTTTTGTTATCTAACTTGTGGAATATCATAAGATGAATGATAATGCAGGTCTGTTCGAGTAACTCATACAATGCACAATTGTCAAGAAAGTTAATGACAACAGTCTTGGATCCATCCTAAGTGCAATCCAAATATCTCTGCATTCATCGTCTTATTGCTTGAATTTTGAGTCAGTAGAGGATGAATGGAAGTGTCATAACCATGTTTCTGTTTCCTTAAATGGCAGTCGCATAAGCAGCAGACGTCCATCAACGACAGCAACACAGAAAGGATTCAAATCATTATTGCACAAGAGATTTTTGATAGAACTCTCCAAGTTGTAGCATAGGATTTATGGCACCAAATAAATGATTTTTTGGCGCATGCAAGAAGGAATAAGTGGAAGTTTCTAGTTGATCTTTTGATTTGATGGAACTTCATATGACTTTTTTTGCTATGACCTTATTCATATTTCTAGAATAATGAAGCTTGTTTCATTTCTACACCATGAATTTCTTTTATTTCATTTGTTTTGTTGTAAAAAGAAAAACAATAAAAATAATAATAATAAAATCATACAAAAATCTTTTCATGGAAAGCAAAACAATAAAAACATTTAAAAACTCAGAAAATTTAAAATTGCAAATGGATATTCCTGAAAACAATACGAACGCATGATTTTCTGGTTCAAAGCTAATTTGTTTTCTCGAAGTAACTTTGGCGGCAATCAATGACGAAGCGAATAAGTGCGGACAACAGGTATAACTACAGTTATTTTTCAATTAGCTAGCATTTATCTCTTGCGTTTTATATTTTGTGATGCTCTCACGAAGTTTTGATTACAGGATTAGTACTAAAGACTGATTGCAGGAATAGGACTCTCATTTTACATGCCACAGTGATCTTCAAGAATCACAACATTTTTTAGAAAAACATGCTTTGCTAGATAGCTTAAAGGAGCTATTACTCAACATAAACTTTTTCGGCATCCAGATGTTTGCTGATACAATGAAACTTTTTACGCATCTTGATGTTTGTTGTTACACAACAACCTTTTGCGCATCTTGATGTTTGTTGTTACACAACGAACATGCTGATACACCATGCTGTGATACCCATATTTCCGCATTTTGCCAAATTTCATGCTATGACACTATCCCGTTTCTCCTTCAAGACTGATTAGTCATCCGGGTGTTGAAGCCATCTTCCATTGCCTTAACTTTCATGATTTCACATGCCTATTTTTCTAAGTTGCATACATCATTTCCTTTATCTTTTTCAGTTCATTTTTTGCCTTTCCAGTTTTCCTTCTGAATAAAACAAACCCCCTTTCCATGATTACCTTGCCTTTCCATACACATTGTTGCTACTGAGATCTATCTATAGTCTTACCAATCTTTTTATAAACTCGTGTTGACTGAATGAGATTCCTTAAGGCCCACCTTTCAAAAGTCTTGCCCCATCGACCTCGACACATTATATGGGATATAGACTAGAGTTCATTTTGAGTACCTAGATGCTTGCATGCCTTAATGGCAAGTTCTCTCGCTAACGATCATGGGAATACATCAATGTCCCTTGATCATCAGATATTGGAAGTGGCTCGACATCAGCCCATCTATTCGCACTTCGCAAGATGTACTCGGGTACCTTGACACTCATTGACATCACTGGTGAGTTTGTCTCGCATTGGTTAATGGCATTCTTCAATGGCCAGTAATCCAATGATTTCTCTTCATGCTCGACATCGACACATTTATTCGCATGACTAGAATTGTACCATCGATTTGTAGTAGGTGAAGACTACACACTTTTTCATGATCCCCTCAGCAGTTGCAACAGTTTGACTTCAGATCTATGAGAGTACCATAACTCCATATTCTATGCCTTCCACATTTCTCATGATTCAACAGTAGCAATTCAGATTCCTTCACTTCCATGATCCAGTTACCGCAACAACAGCATTAGCAGTTCCATTTTCATGATCTTACAGCAGTGACACCTTCCATCTTCCATCAGTCAAATTCAGATATTCTTTTCTCCAGCAATTATAGTAGTTGCAGCTACAGCGCCAGTCACGTTTTCTTGATCCAACAACTGCAAAAGCTACATCTACTTTTTGGGTAAGTGGAGGTATGTTCTTTTCTAAGCTTTAATCACACAATTCCTTATATCCTGACTTGAATATTTTGGAAAATTTCCTCGACATGCTCTCTTTCCTTCCATGACCTACACTAAGTTGCATGAGGGCATGCAATCGATTCAGTTGGGGGGGAATATATTCACTACCTATTCACTACCAGTGTTCCATTTTTCCATCGCATTTACTGTTTACCAAATTTTCTTTTCCAACGACACTTTGTTGCATTTCGATTGATACACATATTGGCATGATTCATAAAGATAAATAAAAGGCTTTCTCATACTCAGTGATGCTCTCTTATGCACATTGATTGCTTATTATTTCCAGTGATTACATGGCTAAATTATTGCAGCAAGAAAATCAATAAGTGAAATGAATGTTGTTAACACAAGAACCAACATCTTTTGTATTCATGGTTGTCACACAAGAACCAACCATAAGAAAATTTCACATGTTTTTACACAAATTTCACATGTTGTTACACATATTTCACATGTTGTTACTCTTGTATCGCATACCCTGGAAACATTCCTTGTTAAAAGGACATCATCAATCAAAGCCATAGTTTGAATGCCAAAAGTTCTTAAGAAGATCCATGCATGGTTTCATGAGGACATGCAACAAGTTGAGTTGGGGGGCATGTTGGGCATCAGAAATGTCACATTTATATCCTCTTTTTCCTTCACTATTCCTTACATTTCATCGTCCCATTAACCTTCCATCATACCATTTCCATAATGATACTTGGTTTTATCCTTATTATTTTCCATTGTATTCATTTTAGTATTATAAGTGAATTTATGATTAAATCTTAGAAAAATGACATATTTTCATTATACATCAAGGTTGGATGAGTTTGATGATGTGTGCAGGCATATGTGAAGATTTCAACAAAGTCAAATATTACCACCTAGCCTCAAATTCGAATTCCATCTTCAAGCTTTGAAGATTTGAAGAATATTTGGGACAATCATTCAAGCATATTCAAAGGAGAAGATCATGGAGATTTTGATAGGATATCTTATCCAAGATATGAGTGGAGGATTTGAAGGAATAAGTTGAGAGAATAGTGGATCTGTAATTATGACACTCTTCAAGACTTTCATGTATATAAGAGAGTGGTCTTTCTTCATGAGGATCATCATGTAATGGATAATTTGGGAAGTTGGAGTTAGAGATGAGAGATTAGACTTAGATCAACTTGAAGTCTTAGAAGGGGATTCTTAGCTTTGATTCTTAGCTTTGTTATTCTTTCATGATTTGTCATTTGACTCTTGTAATATAATTTGAGATTGATATATTGTGTGAACTCACATATGTATTTTTTCATTCAACTCTTCACATGTTGTATTGCTTTCCTAGATTCATTTTCTCATTTCCTAGATTAATTTCCTACTTTCCTAGTTAGTATTTCAATGCTTTCCTAGATTAATTTCATTTCAGCAATTTAGATTAGATTACTTCTACTTCAGTCCTGCATATATAGTGTGTGTGCTTCGTAATCCTACGAACCTCGGATTGACAAATTAAATAGTTGGGAAAATACTACAATGGAATTAAACGACAATATTTCTACCTAACACTCTGCTTCTGCAGTACTCAAGGCCACAAAAGTTTGTTTCCTACTACATCAGGAAACCATGGCAGATCCCAAAGTGAAGCAACACCCAGAGGTGCTCTTCCTGTCTACTACACTCCCTGCCTAATTAGAGTCAGTATATCCCTGCAAGCTCATGTCAATACTAGAAGTATATCTCAGACCATGTCCAATTGTTCCTCGCATGTATCTCAACACATGCTTCACAGCAATCCAGTGTGTTTGTCTCGGTTAGCTCATAAATTGGCTAAGTGCACTCACTGCATAGCAAATATCTGGTCTGGTGTTAACTAGATACATCAATGATCCAATCAGTTGTCTGTACGGGGTCGAATCAATCTCATCGGAATTAGAAGAATACACAAATAGTTTCTTCAGATTCATCACCATTGGTGTAGCCATGGGTTTATAGTTTAGCATCCCAAACTTTTTCAATATCTCAACTGTGTACTTCCCCTTAATTAGGAAGATCTCATCAGTTCCTTGCCACACCTCTAGTCCCAAGAAGTAGTGCATCATACCAAGGTCCTTCATCTCGAACTCAGAGGCCAATGCATACTTGCATTCAATAATAAGGCTCTCTGTACCGGTGAGGAATAAATCATCAACGAAGAGGACCAAAATCAAGGCCTCACCATTAACAGTCTTGTATTACAGGTTGGGATCAACAACACTTTTGTTATAGCCCAAACTCATAAGGTGTCCATCAATCCTCACATACCAAGCTCGAGGTGCCTGCTTGAGTCCATACAAGGCCTTCTTCAACCTACACACATGAGACTCCTTCTCATGTATGACGAAACCATCTGGTTGCTCGATGTATATTTCTTCCTCAATCTCTCCATTGAGAAAGGTTGTCTTCACATCCATCTAATGTAGTTTCCAACCCATGGATGTTGCGAGGGAAATAATCGTCTGGATAGAAGTGTATCGAGAAACAGGAGCAAATGTATCCTCATAATCTATTCCATCCACCTGAGAGAATACTCTAGCAACAAATCTTGCTTTGTGCTTCTCGATGCTTCCATTGGATGTATGTTTGATCTTATAGATCCATTTGGAAGTCACTACAGGCTTCCTTTCGGGTCTCGGAACAATATCCCACACATCATTCTTCATGATGGACTGATACTCCTCCATCATGGCATCTCTCCATACTGGTTGACTAGATGCCTCCTCATAACATGAAGGCTCATAATCAATGATGTGGCTCATAGCTGCAGTATAGAACGAATATCTCTAAGGTCTCTTGCTCTCTCAGAAGGTACCATGAGGAGTTTCATGTCCTTCTGCCTCCTGCAGATTCTGACGAGCCCATGTAGGTCTCTTCTGACCTACTACAATATCTCTCGGAACATCAACTAGAGGTACAGGATGAATGGGATCAATAGGCTCAACTGTCTCCCTCTGAACTGTTGGAGGGTGAGGGGGAGAATGAACCATCTCTTCTTCTTTCTCACTATCATTATCCATGTGAGATCCTCTAGATCTTATGAAGGCTACCTCCTCCTGAAAGGTAACATCTCTGCTCACCTCAATTTGTCTCTAACCAGGGATGTAGATCCGATATGCCTTCGAAGACTCACTGTACCCCACAAATGTACCCTTTCTTCCTGAAGGGTCTAGCTTGGTCCTTTTCTCTTTGGGGAATGTATACTGGACACCCAAATATCCTGAAGTGTCCAACCTCATGCTTCACTCCGGTGAAGGCCTCCTCGGGAATCATGTTCCTTACAGTCTTATGAGGACTTCTGTTCTGAACATACACTACAGTCATGGATGCTTCTGCCCACAAAAACATATGTAAATGTTGATCATGAATCATTGCCTTGACTGCCTCGATAATAGATCTTTTCTTACTCTCTGCAACCCCATTTTGTTGAGGGTTGTAAGGAACAGTGTACTCCCTCTTGATCCCTACCTCAATGCAGAAATCATTGAAATCCTGGGAGATGTATTCTCCTCCATTATCTAATCTCATCACTTTAATCTTCTTTCCGGTCAGGTTTTCGACCTGTGCTTTGTACTCCTGAAATCTAGCAGGGACTCCAACCTTGGTTTTCAATAATTAAATCCAAGTCTTCCGAGAGTGGTCATCAATGAAGATCACATAGTATAGGTATCCACTTAAGGAATCAACTGTCATGGGTCCACATAAATATGTATGAACAAATTCTAATATCCCCTTGGATCTACTGTCGCTGCTCGGAAAGGGCCTCTTGGCATTCTTTCCAAGATCACAACCTCTGCAAATGCCATCGTGTTCAACATGGATCTTTGGAAGGCTTGTCACCATCTTCCCCAAAGAGGGAAGAGCTCTATAATGTAAATGAGAAAGTCTCATATGCCATAGTTCACTCAAACTAATAGAATCATGTATTAGGGCCTGAACTGGTCAAACAGTCAATCTATACAATCTGTCCTCTCGAACACCAATCACCCAGGCATAATTAATACTAGAGTTCTTGTTCCATGAAAGAACTTTTCCATCAGAGAAAGAAACCTTGTAGCCTTTGTTCTCTAAGGATGAAATAGAGACAAGGTTTTGTCTCATCCCAGGTACAAATAATACATCGCTCAAATGGAGTGGGGTGCCAGAATCCAATTGTAAGGAGGTGGATCCAACTCCCTTCACAGTATATCTCGCATCATCATCAAGTACAACATACAAACGAGATTCTTTCTCTACTAGATCTGTAAGGTGCTCTCTGTATCCAGTCATATGTCTGGAAGCACCACTGTCAATCAACCAAACATCATTACTAGTAGGAACCATACTTGAGAGGGATGAAATGAAGAAGAACTCTTCATCGTTGATGCTTGCATTCCTTGACTTCCTCTGAGGTGGTTCTAAATCAACATTAGGAGTGGAAGCATGTTGTTTTCCTTTCTTCCATGTAGGACAATTTTTCGCATAGTGGCCATACTTGTCACATCTGAAGCACTAAACCTTTGACATGCCCTTTTTTTTGTGCTCAAAAGTTGGTGTTGACTTCCTTCCTTTAAAGGTTTTTTCTGAAACCTCTTCTTTTTCCTTTTATTTTCCTTGCACGAGTGGAAAGGGCTTGATTTTCATCATGATGGGAACATTGCATGCCTCTAGCTGCAAGTCTAGTCTCCTCTTGAGTACAGTCTACCCATAAACGATCAAACTTGGGCAATTTGGATCGCCCACTGATACTTTGAATGAATGGCTCCCAATGGATTAGAAGACCATTAAGGGTAATCATGACAAGTTCTCTATTAGAGATGATTTCACCAATAGCACCCAACTGACCTTTGGTATCTGAAATCTTCATGAAGAAGGTGGCAACTATATCAAACTTCGTCGTCTTGAGATTTTGAAGTTGGTGTCTCAAGACAAGTGCTCTCTTGGTGTTGTTACTCTCAAACAACTTCTTCAAGGCATATTACATCTGCTTAGTTGTCTTCAAGTTGGAGATGTGAGGGATTAAATGGTCTCTCACAGAATAGATGATGATTTTTCTGGATTTTGCATCATTCTTCCTCCATTGTGATTTTTCTGCATCATCAGCTAATTCTGGTACAACTTCTTCAACACACTTCATTAGTTCACTCTCTTCTAGAGTGATGAGCAATCTAGATTTCCAAGAGCTGAAGTTGGTTGTTCCATCAAGCCTATCTTCCACCAAAATACGGTTCACCATGGTTGTTGGAAGAGTGCATAAATTTTAGCCTAAGTTGCAGTTGCAACAAAACAATGACATGTGGGAAAGGTACGACGAGTTGTTGTACAAGGTCAATGCATGTGCAATATTCTTCTTTCAAGAACGCTGCTCTGATATCATGTTGGATTTTAATGTTGTTCAATTACATTCAGTTACTTTATAAATTTACTTGAACTGGAGCATAAACCATGAACAATAGCAGCAGTAATAACCAAGATCACAAGAAGAATAACCATGCACAGAGACACAAGTACAATAGAAAATGCTTATGTTAAATTGATGTTATTACAATGATGAGAGTTTCATATATATAGAACATATGGTGACCATCCATGAAAGGATGTGTCACTTGGATAATAAGTAACTATTTATTNACACTTAATAAATAAATAGTTATATATATATATATATATGGAAAAATGTATTCCCGATGTTGTCCAAACATCAACACTAAAGAGTCCATGATTTAGTCAAAGTAAACCATTGATGGATGATATAACATCCAAGATAAATGCAAGGGTGGTAGAAATATGTGATGGCAAAGGGTTGAATCTCTAGAAGTTGAAAATGGAGATAAATTGATTCAGAATGGGATTTAGATCTTTTTGTAAAGGCCAAATTGAAGGATATGAGGGATGAAGATTGGAAGAAACTAAATGATAGAGTAAGGGATACTATCATGCTCAATTGTGGCTCGATTGAGCTAATTATCCATAAAGGGAATACAACAAAAAACATGTGGTAACATTGTGTGGGTTGTATGAGATCATGAGTGCCATGGGCAAGCTCTACTTACAACAAAAGTTCATGACATTGAAGATGTCAGAAGAAGAAATAAAAGCTAGCAATATGAATGACATGAAGGTGTTGGTTAACCAACTTGTAATGATTAAAGTCAATATATTTGGATGGTTTCTTCTTCATGAGGAGGATCAACTAAAGATAATGACAAAGTAGATTACAAACAATGCCTTGTTCTCCAATGAATGAAGACTTTAGTTGCCTAGGTGGTTGACATCATCGTCAAAGAATAATCAAAGTGAAAGAAAAATATGCAAAATGTTTAGAAGTGTGGTGAGAAGGGTGAATTAAGAAGTGCAAGGAATTGATAAAGGCTAAGAAGTGTAAGAACCAACAATTGATTTTGTAGGTAAACAACACATCAATAAATGAAACATGATTTGTGACATCAAGTGGAACATATTTTTTAATTGTAAGGGCCACTTCAGAAATGCAAGGAGTATATAAAGGCTAATAAGAAGTGTAAGATCAAATCATTGATTTGTAAATGAAAAACACATCGATAAATGAAACACAATTTGTGACATCCACTAGGACATATCCCTAAATGAGTTATGATTCATCAACTAAGGAGCATCTCTACATAGGACTCCTCAAAAGGAGTGGTTTCCTTCTTATCAAAAGGCTAATGGAGGGAAAGTATATTTGGGTAACAATTTGTGCCATCAAATTTCTAGTAAAGGAGTTGCCAAAATCTCTTGTGGTGGAAGTCAAATTTAGGAAACTTTTACATATTTCATGTTCTAACTCTGAGGAAAAATTCAATTTCAGTGAATGAAGAGTATTTATTTATGATCAATGGAGGAAATATTGTGGCAAAAGGGGTGTTGTTTGTACACTATACAAGCTATGTCGTTTTCCAATGGCATTAGCATACATGGCTTCAAAATCAATTGTGATGTCAACTTGGCAAACATCAAAGGTAATGTCAAGTTGATAGATCTAAGGTCGATGTTGGTGGAAGAGAAAGAATTTTTCTATGGGATAGACACAAATCCCTTTGGCATCAATAACTTGGACATAGCTACAGTTCATATTTGAGGTTTTGTTAGAGCTTTTTTATTAAAAACTGGAACAAGGATGCCTTTGTTTTGATTGGTTGATGAGATTAAGGTGTTAGAACTACAACATAGAAGGTATGTGGACCAATAAACATGATGTCAAAAAGAGGAAGTATTTTATCACTTCATTGATAATTTCTATAGGAAAACTTGGGTCATTTTCCTAAAGAGAAAGTTAGAGAACTTTGATAAGTTTAATAAGTTTAAGGCATGTGCATAGAAAGTTTTGAGAAGTAACAATAGTAGGTCACTCCAAGGAATTTGAATGATTAATTTGTAAGGACAAACAAATTATTAAATGAAATGCATCCCTATATTTGTAAGGACACACCAAAGAAAATGGAGCTTTACATTAAAATGCTAAGTGGTGATATTTATTTTTGGTTTGAAGTTGTGCAGACAATAACATACCTGAACAAAAGCCCTTTATAGGATATCATCTTCAAAGAAGCTTGTCAAAGTAGGAAACCCTATAGGATCATCAAAATATTTTTGGATTTTGTTTAAACATGTTAATTCAAAGAAGTTTAACTGTAAGTTTAAAATTTGAATACTAGTTAATCAAAATGGTTTGATTCTAAATCATTTAAAGATTAGATTAGTTCAAAGAGGTCTAAATTTAATTCTTAAAATCAAAATTTGAATATTAACTAATCAAAATGATTTGATTTCAAAGTATTTTGAATATTGACTTAGTTAAAAATTATAAGTTTAACTATTAATTTCAAAATTTAAATATTAGTTAATCAAAATGGTTTGATTCTAAATTATTTTAGTTAGTTGACAAACTTTTAAGTTTTGATAGAGCCCACAAAATATTGGCCTTGCATTTGAGACTAATATTTCTTGTGAATGTATTCATAAGAGCTATCAAAGTTAAGGGGCTTTATTCCTTTATAGAGTTGTGATATGCTATTGCTTTATAGAGTTGAGTTGATGGAAAATTCAATTGGAGATCTTTGTTTTTTTATCATTGAATATGAAATTCTCAATATAAATAAAAGTTGAATTATTAAAAGTTTAGATAATACAAATAATTTAGATTGCTTTTAACTCACAATTTACTTGTCCTACTTTTACAAAAGAAGTGATTCTTAAGTGTGTCATCATGGAGCTTTGTAAAAAGAAGAGATTCTTAAATATGTCACCATGGAGCTTTGTAAAAGGAATTTATTCTTAAGTGTGTCACCATGGAGCTTTAAGGAAATGATTCTTAAGTGTCACCATGAAGTTTTACTAGTTGAATTTTTTTTAAGCATAAGTAGAGTCCCTACAAAAAAAACCCCTAGCTAATAGAACTCTAGGAAAGAACCTCTAGTTAATATAACAAAATTGTGGTTAGCCTTGCTTCTGTATTGAGATGATGAAATATATATTGATTATTTTTATTACTTCAATATAAAGTATTATGTATTGGGAYKATGAAAYATATATWGATGATTTTTATTACTTCAATATAAAGTAGTCAATCAAGATGAATGTGGAATTGCAAAATATTTAGATAAATATGATTAACCTAACTTCAAATAAAATATGATTCACCCAACTTTCTTACTAAAATTGCTTGTCCAAGGCAAAAATGACATGATTCCAAAGTGTGACACTATGTCAAAATTGACATGATTCCAAAGTGTGTCACTATATCAATAGTAAACCTCACCTCATCTCATTAACTAAATTGACATGATTCCAAAGTGTGTCACTATATCAATAGTAAACCTCACCCGATTGACTAAATTGACATGATTCCAAATTGTGTCACTATATCAATACAGAGTCTCACCTCATCGAACCCCTAGGTCATGAAAAATTAAGCTTGCTAGAGAAAAATTGGAATTGGCTTCATGGTTTTATAGTAACTAAACTCAAAAAGTGAGTCATGCAAAATTGGGTTTGCTAGAGAAAATTGAAATTGGCTTCATGGTTTTATAGTAATTGAACTCAAAAAATTGGTTCATGAATATTTGTCAAAGTTAATCTAAAAAAATACCTACCTTGGCTTTAACTTAACACTGTATAATTTTATATTATAACACTTTATAAGCTTTAACTTAACACTGTATAATTTTATATTATAAGACTTCAACATAAAATTATAGACAAAATTTGAAAACTTTATGCATAATATGAAATAAGTTTTAACAAAAATCTAAAATGTTATGAAATTATTATAGTTTGAAAAAAAAATATCAATTTTGACAAATTTGTTAAATTTTTATAACTTGTTAAATTTTAGTGTTATGAAATTATTATAGTTTGAAAAAAAAAATACTAAGTTTAATAAATTTTTTGAAAAAAAAATATTAAGTTTGACAAACTTGTTAAATTTTTATAACTTGTTAAATTTTAATGTTATGAAATTATTATAATTTGAAAAAAAAAATACTAAGTTTGACAAACTTGTTAAATTTTTATATATTTATTGATGAAAATAATATGATTTCAACCAGTATTAAATTATTATAGTTTGAAAAAAAATATCAGATTTGACAAACTTGTTAAATTTTTATATTTTTATTGATGTTGACAAACTTATTAAATTTTTAAATTATTACAGTTTGAAAAAAAATACTAGATTTCACAAACTTGTTAAATTTTTAATATATTTATTGATGTTGACAAATTTGTTAGATTTTTATATACTTATTGATGAAAGTCATATTGTTGACAAACTTGTTAAATTTTTGTTATATATTTATTGATGTTCACAAACTTGTTAAATATATTTATTAATGTTGACAAAAATTTTATATACTTATTGATGAAAGTCATATTATTGACAAACTTGTTAAATTTTTGTTATATTTTTATATATTTATTGATGTTTACAAACTTGTTAAATTTTTATCGATAAAAATCATATTATTATAGTTTGAAAAAATATAACAAGTTAGACAAACTTGTTAAATTTTTATATATTTATCATAGTTTGGAAAAAAAAAATAACAGATTAGACAAACTTGTTAAATTTTTATATATTTATCATAGGTTAGACAAACTTGTTAAATTTTTATATATTTATCATAGGTTAGACAAACTTGTTAAATCTTTATATATTTATCATAATTTGGAAAAAAAAAATAACAGATTCTACAAACTTGTTAATTTTTTATATATTTATCATAGTTTGGAAAAAATAACAGATTCCACAAACTTGTTAAATTTTTATATATTTATCATAGTTTGGAAAAAAATAACAGATTCCACAAATTTGTTAAATTTTTATATATTTATCTTAATTTGAAAAAAAATAACAGATTCGACCAATTTGTTAAATTTTTATAATTTTTTATAATTTTTATATATTTCTTGTTAAATTTTTATATATTTATCATAGTTTGGAAAAAAATAACATATTGGACAAACTTGTTAAAACTTTATAATTTTTATATATTTATTAAAACTTTATAATTTTTATATATTTATTGATGAAAATCATATGATTTCAACCAGTATTAGTGTAATTTTATGGAACAAGTTTGGAATTTTCCAATCAAAATGATTTGATTTCAACCCGCATTGATGTATCTTTATGGAACAAGTTTGAATTACCAAAGTTTATTGATAGAAAGGATCACAACGGATTAACATGCGGGGGAAGGGGAATTGGAATCGGGCTTTACAATTTTAAAGTAGTGAGGCGTGCATGCTTATCCCTGCACTGAATTAAGTTGAATTGCCATTGCACTAGATTAATAACTGTGCATAGATTTGTAAACAATATGCCATTTCACTATAAAGTTGGATTTTGAAGCACAATACTATTTGTAGGGTTTTATATGTAAGTTTGTTGGTTCAAATGGATGTCGGACGGGCCTACATGTCTGGGAGAAACACGCTTGTATGATAAAATGGCTTGATTTGAAAAACATTCATCAAGTAGCTTTAATGTAACACGGTGTAATTTTGTCCATAACAACCGAATGTTTAATTGGGTTGAATTGCCCTAGTTTCTAAATGATTTGTCAATTTTTTCCGGATTTGATCAGGTTCTGTCCGTGTTTTTTTCCTTCATAAAACGTTTGGCCGAGCATTCAAGTTTGGCAGCTGCTACCGAGAATATAATACACGAAGCAAATTATTTAATTTACTAGAAAATTTGAATGTATTAAGTTGAAAGCTATTATTATTTCAAAAGAATCACAAATTTGTTGAGGCTCCACAATCGTACGATGTTTCATAAACAACAATTAATTTGTCTCTGGATCGATCAAGAGCTTAATTCATCTGCACCAATCCCTTTATTTCAGTTTGAAGGCATGTCATGCATTAAATTCATAGAAGTTTCTACATCTTCTTCTTCTCCTTTGAATCAATGCTCTTCTCCCCTGAAAGAAAGGGCAGAATCCTGCGAATAACACTTTCATCGAATTTCTTGTAATGTTTTTTGAATTCCTGCTCGACAATTAAAGCATGTCTATCTACATGATCCCCATAATTGTTGTACAAAGCAGGAATTGTGATGACAACCAGGACAACTGTGTGATGTATGCAAAACAAAACAGGTTAACCAATAAAACAAGACAATATGCAAAACAAAACAGGTTAACCAATAAAACAAGATAAAAGACGGGCAAAGCACCCAGCAACCAAAAAAACTAGTTAGATATGAGAGAAGAAAATGTTTGCGTGAAGTCCAGAATAAATGTTTTATCCAAACTTACTGATGTACACAAGTGTGATGAGGTCAAACCAACTACTGACAACTGAGAAGAGCCATAAGCAGACAACCACCTACAAGGAACACCAAATTAATTTGCATAAGCCAAACCACAAATATCTTCATATTCTAACAAACTGTCCTGATGTTTTTACCTTTGCAAAAAGGCTGAAATCTTTGCCGAGGGCAATATCATGTGCAGCTGCAAGTGTATGGTTAATCCTAAGGCGAACAGATGCAGCAGTACTGTTCACCATTTCTTCGGACAATACCAATCCAGGGAGTGGCGGAGGTGGTCTGCATGTGCAGAAATCTATATTTAATGAACGTTTATTACTGATAAACCAAAACAAGGTGACAAGTACATGGAAAACAGATAAAAACTTAAAACCCCTCACCTTTTGAGGATACCTGCAGCTTTTGCCCAGATAAAAAACATTGCAACCAAAAGTAACAGCACATTTGCAATGAGGGACAGTGGTCTGTATCCAGACCACTCAAACAACGCCCACGTAAGAGTTGATCCAACGAGGATTCCAGCAGACATAGTCCACTTCTTCCACAGGATCACATCGGCAGCTATCAAAAATAGGCAAACTATCAAAACACAGACATGTAGATGGAACTGAAAGCTATGGCTTATTATGGTCAACTTTTGGCTATGTCTGGAAACAATCAACAAGTTCAATCAAGGAAATTCTCTGCTATAGAAATAAGGTAAGCAGGGTCAGATGGACTTCTTTAGAATAAAAAGGCATGTCTACTATAAAGTAAGCAGGATACTATGAACTTCAGAATAAAATAGAATGGGAAAAACATAGTGAAGATGGGTTCTAAAATAGATAAGCAACTAACACATCCCTGAATTAGATAACCAGAGCAAATTGATCTAATGGCTATCCAGATGGACTTGCCAATGGTAGTAGAGTTTCCCAGTG
>JASDQU010248731.1:880-16413 GCA_032191745.1 Picea mariana
TAGTCAAGAGTGTAACCAAAGTTACTCAAGATCAACAATTCCACATGATGGAAAGATGATTCCCATTAAAGTTGTGCTAAAGACCACGTCTGAAATTGTCATTGATCAAAAGGACTAGAATTAAATATTTAGTCAACCATTTAATTTGTGATTAAAATGATTGATTCTCAAAAAAATTCTCAAAGATATCACAATGAAACATTTATAGAGTAACTCTATCCTTAGTTGTCAAATATATTTCCAATCAGTAGGGAAGAATGTTTTTGCTAGTAGCTAGAACATCTTTCTTGTATACAAGAATAAAGTCGGATTAAGAAAGATGTCATATTGATAGGAAAACTTCACTCAATTGAAAGTAATATTATTTACAAGCGGAAAATAAACTAAAACTAAAATTGATCAAAGAAAACAAAAACTCAAAAATAAAACTCAGATAAGTCTATACTAAAACCATGCTGGATGAAAGTAATCAAAGACAACACTCACTAGGAAAGATCCATATGCATAACTAAAATCCTATGATAAAATAAACATGAAAAATAATTAAAAGTAATTAGAGTGGGATTAATTTAATATGGAAAGAATTTTAACACTAAAAAATTCTAATCATTGCGTACATGATAGCATATTCAAAACTCAAATCCAGTCCAACTAAGAAAGATCTTCCTATCAGAATTCAGTTAAGATGAAGATTGAAAATATGTGACTGCTCATTTTCATAACAAAAGGGAACTTGTCTTTTCTTCATTTAAAAAAAATCCTCTTGTTATATGACAATTTGTTTGTAAAATATTGTTATAGAAGAAACATGACTGTCATTAGTTAACAAAACATTTAATCAAACATACATAAATGTTTTTTGGAGTGTAACAAATAAACGTTTCCCTTTTGTTAAAAATATTTTTTTACACAAAAAATATTTCAAGGGAAAACATCAACATGAAATCCCCTCATTTCTTTCTCTCTCGAATAGGAAATTATTCTACTATTCAACAAACAAGACTTAATTAAAAGAATAAGATGAAAAAAAAACTAGCTAGAGGCTATAAACCAAAATTAAATTGATCTAAAACACTAAAAAAAAATAATCTACAATTGTAATAGATTAAAAATCAGTCACGAAGGATTTATACATTGAGTACATCTCAAAGAAGAGAAACATGAATCCTTACCCATAAGGATAGATATTTATTTACAACTAAATTTATTGAAAAACATAAATCAAAAGTAAAGTAAACAAATATGCAAAGAAAATAAACTAGTATAATATATTTTACTTCTATCCGACACTACCCTGGCTGAAAATGAACTATGTGAAATCGTAATGCCAATGTAATCATCCATGTAACTCCATACCTACAATTACATGTTGATAAAAAATTAGTAGCAGAACTTGAAGTAGTAATAGACAAAAACTAGAAGAAATTAAATTATATAAACCTCTATCCATCATACCAAAAAATTTATAGTTATTATAGATGAGAAATCTAGCTAAGTAAGATCCCTGTAACCTTTCCTCAATTCTATCATAAAATATGCAATGATTATCATAAAATTGGACCTCCAGGACATATAAGCAACGCTCAAGCCCAGGATCCAATTGATTTTGACCATTTAAGCTCTCAGGGTTGGAGACTGTTTTGAGGAACTAGGAGGTGTCTACATCCCACTAACAATCAATTCAAACATCAACTAGATCAATCAATCAATACTGGAGATCAATTAAACATGGTGCAAGAGAAATCAATTGCATAACTCATCATATACCAGCATTAAATTCAAGGCGCGAGATTAATCAAATTCACAACCAATCATACATCAACGTTTAATATCAATACACATGATTATCTAATTACTAAATCATTTACATGTCGACATTAATCCAAGGCGCAATACATCAAATTACTAAATCATTACACATCAACAAGATTTCATGGCGAAAAGGAGTCTAACTACTTATCTAGTCATACAACAACATTAACTATTTGGAGCAAGAGTAATCATTAATTTTGTTCATTGCATAAGGAAATCTAATCACATACATTCGGTCATACATCACATTAAATTTCAGGCGCAAGAGTATCATCAACTTTATTCAGAGCACAAAAGTAAACTAAACACCTAAACACCCATACATCCCACTTATTCAAGGCGCAAGATAATTATCCATTTTATTCTCATGGCGTGCGGTAAACAAACTTCTCAATTGATCACACATCAATCATATTTCAAGGCACAAGAGAATCAACTACTAAACAATCATGCCTCAACTTTATTTAAAGGTGCATAGGTAAATTAAACTACTAAAAAAATCATTCTTGACGTAAATTCCAATGCTCAAGAATAATCATAGGTTTTATTTCATGGCGCCCAAGAAAATCTAATCGCATCACCTATTATACATCAAGTAAAAGACGCAATTACCATATACGACACATGACAAGAATTAAATGAGGAGAGAAATAATGAAACAAAATAATTTAGAATCCAAGGTGCCAACCACAAGCAAGGCCCCATGACTCCCCAATTAATGTCAATAAATTAAGAATGTCGCCAACAATCAACAATTACAATTTCCAAATAATATTAACCTTGCTTCAATTCCGTTAAAATCGTCCTACTTAAAATCATAAATAATAGAACTCAATCGATATAACACTATCATAATTGGTATTAATTATGGATGTCACCATAACTATGAGAGGAATCATAACACAATATCAATTAAATAGTTGGTAATATGAAGATAAACTCAATGTCTAAGCTCGTCATTTGCACATAGCGGTTCAATAATTTGGGTCCCATTTAAGCATGGTTGCGCAAGTTAAACAATCGTGTTAATGCCATATCCTTCTTTGTTTTATGATTTTTAAAACCAATAACATCAATTAGTACTATCAACCCATATAAACCTTGAAGGGTCATAAGGATCTGAGGAAGGAAGGATATATATATATATATATATATATATATATATATATCCATCGTACCGTGCAATAATCACTCATTGATAAAATGAAATTCAAGGACCAAGATAGTTAACCAATATTTTGTAAATCCTTAAATAAATTTCCATAATAATGCTGCATAATAATAATAACACTATTAATTATTAATTATTATTAAGGGCGAGAAAAATCCTACCCCCTCCATCAACTTATGTGACTTAAACCCCTTGACAAAGTGACCTTAACCTAACTATCACCACTATAAAATATAACTTTCTACTCAAGGAACGATAAGCCAAACACAAGGCTGCTTAATATAAAACAATTTAAGCACTTGAAAGGTCCAACTGATAACCTTGAGGTAAGGGAAATTACTACCCATCCTAGAATCCTAACCGACCCAACTCACGAAGTCTAGGATATTCAATACGACATCAACCACCACCGAGTCCATGGTCAAGAAATTATGCTGTGCAGATTGACCAACAAACAATCAGACCATTCGGTTAATACTATAGTTATTAACTAATCTGCTCGTGCCCATAAGGATACATAAGAGATAGTGATTAAATTACACAGAAACAGGGTTTAAGTCATATCTACCTACGTGGAGGATGTAACCACAATTTAGGGCAGAACTCGCTTAAAATATAGGTTACCAAAGAAGAACTGATCTATGAATGGGTTAAGGCAGCGTTAATCCGTGCAGTGACCAGTAGGGAGTGCTCTGAATTTAAAAAAATAGGGAGCGTGCTCGTTTACCAACCCCTTGGCGTTCTTCGAGTTTTTCCCAAGGAAAATCATAGGAAAAAAAAGCTATCCCAGATAGTAACAAGCTCAGGAAGGGTTCAATCTGTAACACTCAATCGTCACAAGAATGAGAGGAAGCATTCTTCCCAATGCCAAAAGGTTCCACAGTCCTAAACGGATGTGCATAGGAGGGTTCACGACTTAGCGGGTTAAGGGTGGTATGATGTAGTAGAGGAGTCTGGAAACAAGGAAACGAGATAGTGGATACCTACAGGGAGAGGATATAACCTTACCTCAACACCTAAGGCATCGGGTACCCAAGAAACAAAATCAATACAGTCATACTACATGCGCGATTCACATGGTCGCTTCAGCACGACGACCGATGTATCGTGCAATGGATCTGCAAATCAATGGTTGAAGCCAGGAAGGAGCTTAAGAAAAAACTTTTTTGGCTACGGTTCTTGCCCCTGAAATGAGAAAACATCCAAAGCGAGAATGGAAAACCACCTCGGCTAATCTAAAGGCTACAAGATGGAAGGAGAAACTAAAATAATGGATCACCAAGAGGACTAGCATTCGCATAAACCTAAATCCAAATCCCCTTCTTAAAAATATCAGGACGTTGGGGAACTAGAGCAATCCTACTATTAAACTTTGTTTCTTCCCTTTCTTGGCTTGAAAGCATGTATTCAATCTTTTACGCACATTTTAAATGTTTTTAAGTATTTAAAAGTTAGGATATTATATAAAAGGATTTCTATCACATCACTTGTCCTTTTCCTCGTTTGAATTTTCAAATTTGCCAAAGTGGAAAGGGCATTACAAGAATAGTGTTATTCTTGCAGCGCCAGGAGTAATGATAGTTTTGCATGCGCCACATTCCAAAATCATGTTTTAACGCCCGAAATCATTGCTAGAGAATCTACATATCTATGTATGATCTATATCAGGTCGTAATTCTCATGATGACAACTAATTCAAAGGATTGGGTTGTACTCGCCACCTTGATATCAAATCACCATGTCTGTTTTTTATTCCTTATGTATGAAGTCATAATTCGCCTATTTTTAGTATGCCTATTACTCCATGCATGTTCTTCAGGTGAATGGATAACTCTCATACTTCAATAGTATTAGAAAGTTGGTGATCGAACCCTAGACATTTTCATAAACCTTCCACAGAATTGTATCAGTGTAATGGCACCAAAAAAGAGTGGGCGGATAACCAGGTTGGAGCCCGAAGTGACATAATTACTTGAATCTTTTCCTCAAATGGAACAAAAGTTAAATAAGCAGGTTCGTTCGACTTCTTCTCAACATTTCAGGGTCACGATGAGCATATTTCCATGATCTTTCCATAGAATTTTGATGGTTTCAAAACTGTGGTGGGTAAACTCCTCATGCACGTGACAAATCATTCCATAGCAAAAGAATTCAAGTTACCAGTATATGGGGAAAGATGGTGGAAGAAAGAAAATGTAGAAATGGAGTTTGTTAATCAGTTTTTAATTCCAGAAAAGCAAAACCCCAATTGGAGCCAAGGCATGCCACACAGTTGGGTGAGAAAAGAATGGAACACCGCCTTGTTGATCATTCATAGGTACATTACCTGCAAAGGCCTTTTTCACTAGTTCACCTTTATCATATTAGACTAGTAATCCATGTGAATGGTGACTATCCTCTTAATATTCCTTATTTCTTATTGAAAATCCTATCTAAGATGTCTAAGAGGATTCAAACACATTCTGCAATAGCAAAGAATAGTCTTTTTCATCAAGGTTTGATTAAAAATTTGGTAATATTTTCTTTAAGTGAAGTTCATAGGTCTTGGGACTAGTTAATTTAGTCACTAAAACCTAAACAACAAGAACCTAAGTCCAAAACTGCCAAGGAGAAGAAACCTGGAAAAGGTAAAAAAGCATCTCAAGCCACTGATGTTTTGGTGAAAGAAAGCTCCCCTGCAGCCATGATAACTCGTGCTGGTAAGAGGAAGTTACAAACACAACAAGCAATTGAAGATTTCCCCAGAGGTAAACCTAACGCGAAGATCACTACAGGTCGAGGTAAAAAACTTAAAATTGATAAATAGATTGATGTCCAAATTGATCCAGACATCAAAGAGGAACCTGATGAACCTGAATATTATACTACAAGCCTAGTCCAAAGTCCAATCAAGCAGAAGAAATAGTCTATTGGGAAAAGGGTTGCAAAGGGTAAGAAAAAGATAAAGAAGAAGGAACCTATATAAATACCCTAAAAGAAATTCTATCAAGGCTGTTGATCCAGGTGGATATTGGTGGCCACCCACCTATTCCACTGGCTCGAAAAACAATTTTCCACCTTGGCATTTTTTCAGTAGTTTTTCGAGTTCCAAACTTTCGGGGCTGTTTTGAGGCCCTAAACGACATTTTTTGTGGATTTGGGGCCCAGGTGACTAGTGGAGGCACTACTTGGGCAAGTACAAAATTGTTCTTCTTGGTCATACCTTTCCAATGGACTATCATGCTCCTAAAACGAAGATCGTATGCAAACGTTATGACCCCGAGAAGTTGATGTACTAACTTACCTAAACGTGACCCACATGACTTTTGACGCTTCATCTCCTAGGGTTAGGTTTTTGGATGTCTAGGGTTTTTGATATTCTTGTTTATTGTAAAAGGCCTTCAAAGACTCATTGTAACCATCTTCTTGTGAATGAGCTCAACCGTCACATCTCTTCTCAGATATAAGCCACCACCATTCCAACAAGCTTGTTTTCCGTTGCATTTTACGGTTTCGGCTTATTTCCTTATTGAATAGAAAACCAATTTTGTTGTATCTCTGTTATTTTTTGTTAAGCATCTTTTAATAATCTGTATTCATTTTGTTCTTCTCATAAAAACTGGATCAGTGGTATCAGAGTGGTCATCTCCTTCTCGTCTTAATGCATGTCCCCAACGAGCTCAAGGTACAAAGAATTGGGTCTCGAACTTGTTTCTCTTGAGGACAAAAGTTGTCGCATGCCCAAGCGACCTCTCATGGCAGGAGAAAATAAATATGACGGGACAGGAGATCCTTTCAAAATGTTTCTTGAGGAATCCCTCAGGCAACAGAGGAACGAGATGATGGATAGTTTCGCACAAATCCTTCAGCGGCTACCAACAGGCGACGCATCTTCCTTGAGCGGAGGTGTTGCCCCCTTCAAGGTACAAATCAACTTATATATTCCTATATTTGAAGGTTAGATATATGTAGATGTTTTAGAAAAGTGGTTGAATCTACTAGAATGGTATTTTTTTGTCCATAACTTTTCAAATATAGAAAATATTACTTTTGCACTCCTCAAATCCGTTCCCCATGTCAAAGATTGGTGGGAAACTTTCTATGAGAAAAAGGAAACATAGGAACCCTCATTATTTGTAGTCACAACCACCTAGGAATCCTTCAGGGATGATATTAAGGAACAATACTACCCTTTTGGAAGTTATGATGACTTGTATACCAAATGGAACACACTGCGGGAAGAAAGAGACCAAGTAGTGCGAGAGTTCACAAATATCTTCCATACCTTGTGCACCAAGATGGGTATCAAAGATTCAGAGTGACATCTAGTGCTCAAGTATCATGGTGCTCTTCATAGATACATCTATACTGGAATGGAATTTCTAGACATCTCGTCCTTGGGCGTGGCCTATCGACATGACGTCAAAATCAAGTAGAAGCTCAAACCAAAGACACGAAAATTTGGGCCTGGGAACCTCTCACAGCAAAATCTAGGAAAGGAAGACCCCAACCCATAGAACAAAGGAAAGAGAAAAGATGGACAATATCAGGACAACTATTCCAATCCACAAGCAAAGAAGGACACCAGAAAGACAAAGAAAGATACTAGAAAGTGGTGCGACTTCCATAAGAACCCTCAGGATAACATTGTTGATTGCCGCTCAAAGAAGTCACTGGTGGCGAAGTGAAAGCCTCTAAATCATATGCGGGTTATGACTCTGAGTTAGAACCAAAAAGGGGAATACAGATCATTGATGTAGAACCCAGTGCCACCATTGCTACCACCAAGCTCTAGCCTGGTGAACCAGGCGAGCCAGAAGAAGGAGAGCATCTCTTCCATTCGCGGATGTGGGTAAAAGGAACCCAACTACACTTCATCGTTGATAGTGGTAGCTAGAAGAACCTCATCTCAGCAGAGGTCATCAAGAGGCTAGCCCTGCTAACAACGCCGCACCCACAACCCTACACCATTGGATAGCTCCACCAAGGAAGCGATCTCTGCGTCAACCAACAATTTTGATTGTCGTACAACATCAATCCCTTCAAAGATGAGGTATTGTGTGATGTTGCTCCTCTCGAAGTTTGTAATGTTCTTTTGGGCCAACCTTATTTATGGAAATGTCATTTTGTATATGAGTCTAGGCCTCGTAGTGTTATTATTACTTTGAACAAGAAATTGTACAGGATACCCAAGGAAGTCCCTCCTAATGTTATTTCCTTGATCTCTGCCAAACAATGTAGGAAGGTCATCTCTCAGAATGAGAAATTTGTCTTATTCATGATTCGCTCTCAGAGTGAGTGAAATATTGCAGCCACATCCAGGGCCTCTGCAGTCTTTCTCTCCACACAACAGAAGCAACTGGATAAGGTCGTGGAAGAATACTCAGATATCTTCTCCTCTCCTACTGTGCCCCTGCACTGCCAGGTCAAACATCCCATCGATCTGACCCCAAGCGCACCGCTACCCAATGGGCCAGTCTACCAATTTTCTATGTTAGAAAACGAGGAGATCAAGAGGTAGATCCAAGAAATTCTCCACAAGGGGCACATCCGTCCCAACTCATCGCCTTGTGGGAGTCAAATCGTGCTGGTGTAGAAGAAAGACAGGACCTGGTGACTCTGCATTGATTATCGTGCCCAATACTTTAGTAATATGGCCCAATCAACAACCTCCTTGATTAGTTCATGGGGGACAAATACTTCAGTAAGATTGATATGAAGTCTAGCTACCACCAGGTCCCAATAGAACAGACAAATGTATGGAAAATTGCCTTCAAGTCAAAAGAAGGTATTTTTGAATGGTTGGTCATGCCCTTTGGTTTGAAAAATTATCCAACAACTTTAATGAGGATGATGGAAGATATCCTACGACATTTCACCAATAATTTTGTAGTGGTGTATCTAGATGACATCCTCATCTACAACAAGACTTGGGTGGAACACTTGCAGCATATCTAGCAGGTTTTGCACACCCTGCGGCAACACAAACTATATGCAAACTTAGAAAAATTCTCCTTCTGTGTGGACAAGGTCCATTACTTAGGATACATCATTGATCATCATGGTGTGCATCTAGATCCATCAAAGATCCATATCATCCGTGACTGACCAGCCCCAACCACATTCACTGAAATTCGAAGCTTCCTGGTTCTCGCCAATTTCTATCACAAGTTCGTGCTAGGATTCTCTCATATCGCATGGGCCCTCAGTCAAGTAACCAGGGGTGGCATTAAGGAAAAATTTGTGTGCGGCATGTCCCAACAACAAGCCTTCGATGACTTGAAGAAGCGTTTGTGATCATCCCCGGTACTTTCATTACCGGACCAACAACATCCCTTTGAGATTGAGACAGATGCTTTAGAATATGTTGTGGGCATCGTTTTCACTCAACACGGCCAACCCGTGGCATATCATAGTGAGACACTATCAGATGTTTTTCATAAGTACCCTACTTACGACAAAGAAATGTACTCCATTGTGCAAGTCTACCCCCAGTGGAGAAATTACATACTTGGGAAGGAGACAGTCATCCACGCTAATCAAAAGCCACTACAATTCATGCAAACCCAAGGCAAATTGTAGAATGACCGCCATCAGAAGTGGTCAACATACTTACAGTAGTTCCATCAGGGATGATTTTAAGGATGGAAATTTATATTAAAATGTAGAAATGTGGGCTAATATTACTAGTCCTTAATAAAAAATATGTAAAATGCTTGGCGATAGTTTTGTAAAAATATTCAAATTTCTAAGGATTTTATATTGTTTCTATAAACTTTATGTGATTTGTAAGGTAAAATAATTTTATTCTATGCAATTTGGGTGAATCGTTTTTATAAAAAATGGAAATTGGTGAATCTTTTTTTGGGAAAACCATGGAAAATTAGCCCATTTTAGAAATTTAGCCCCTAAAATCATCTATGAGTTCCACCTCAACATCAAGTATAAAACAGGAAGTGCCAACCGAGTTGTTGATTGCCTCAACTGACCTCTAATCGCGAAACTCACCACAGTGCTAGACTCTTGTGGTCACGAGACCTCTGGATGGCCCCACCTCTACGAGATAGATCTTGACTTCTCCACCACCTACCAAATGTTGGGTGCCAACTCAGTGGTCACTAATTTCCATCTTCAGGATGGGTTTTTGTCTCATTTGGTCCATTTGTGTGTTCCATCAAGAGAGCATGCGAAGCTCATTTGGGAAGCTCACTATAGTCGGGTGACATGACACTTTGGCATCGAAAAGACATTGGCAGTGTTGCAGAAACATTTCTACTGGCCAAAACTTCTACAGGATGTGGGCAAGTATATAAGGTCCTACACCGCCTGTGATATTTCCAAACCAACCACTAAGAAACAAGTCCTATACACCCCTCTACCTACTCCTAACAAGCCGTGGGAATCCATCTCAATGGACTACATGTCAGGCCTCTCGTCCACTAAGAGGGGAAATAACTATGTTTTTGTGGTTGTTGATCGCTTTTCCAAGATGGATATTATATCCGCCTGCAAGATGAACATCACAACAAAAGCCACTGCCAAGATCTTCTCTGAACAAGTATAAGTACATTTTTGGATCCCACAAACCATTATCTCAGACCATGATAGTCGGTTCCTCAGCTCATTCTGGTCGAGGCTCTGGTCACTGCTAGATACCAAGCTCACCAAATCCACTACCTTCCACCCCCAGACAGATGCAAAAACTGAGTTTGTCAATAAGATGTTCGTACATATCTTGCGCATGTACAATTCAAAACACCCCCACACATGGGATGAGAGTCTTCCCTATGTCCAACATAGCTACAACCAAGCCTTGTATAACTCAACTGGACACAACCCTTTTCAGATGGGGTTTGGATTCCAACAATTGGGCCCCATGGGTGTTGCACTACCCCTAGCAACCACCTCGGCCGACTCATCCCCTGCTCCACCAGAAGCTAACAAAGCCACCCGGTTCATTGAGCGGATCCAGCACATTCGCCAACAATTTTAGGATATTCTACAAAAGTCTAATGTAAAGTACAAACAAAGCCATGATCAACATCGGGTGCCACATAAGTTTCAAGTGGGAGACAAAGTTTGGTTTCATTTGCAAACGGAACTCCTTACAGGGCCTCATCAGAAGCTTCTCCCACTTTGTTATGGGCCATACATGATCCTCAAGGCTATGGGTGACAATGCTTTTGAGCTCAACATTCCCCCCTTCTTTGGCCTGCATCTATTCTTCAACGTGGCTCTCTTTCAACCATATTTCCCACCATTATTGGACACCTCAGAGATAACAGAGAAGTTGACACCAATAGAGCTCAACCCTGACTGCATGAAACAGGAATCCAATGATCAGATTGTGGATACACAGATCAAGGGCACTCGACAACAAAACATCCATCTTTATCGAGTTGTCAAAGCAGGGCAGCTCCTGCACCAAGGCAAGTAGCTCACCCAGTGCCAAGTTCACCAGAAATTTCCTCATCTAATGGGGGAACTCAACGCAATGGAGAAAATTGCTTACTAAGGAGGGAGGATTGATCCAGGTGGATATTGGTGGCCACCCACCTATTCCACTGGCTTGAAAAACAGTTTTCTACCTTGGCAATTTTTCGGTAGTTTTTTGGGTTCCAAACTTCTAGGGCCATTTTGAGGTCCTAAACGACATTTTTTGGGGATTTGGGGCCCAAGTGACTGTTAATAATTCTAACCTGGGCTAGTAAAAAAAAATTCTTCTCGGTTAGACCTTTCCAGTGGGCTATCATGTCCCTAAAACAGAGATCGTATGCAAAAGTTACGACCTCGGGAAGTTGATGTACTAACTTACCTAAACGAGGCCCACATGACTTTTGACACTTCATCTCCTAGGGTTAGGTTTTTGGCTATCTAGGGCTTTTGACATTCCTATTTATTATAAAAGGCCTTCAAATCCTCATTGTAACCATCTTCTTTCGAATGAGTGCAACCGTCACATCTCGTCTTAGAGATAAGACGCCACCATTCCATCAAGCTTGTTTTCCACTGCATTTTACAATTTTATCTTATTTCCTTATCGAATAGAAAACTAGTTTTACTGTATCTTTGTTATTTTTTGTTAAGCATATTTTAATAATTTGTATTCATTACGTTCTTCTTATAAAATCCGGACCAGCTACAAACAAATTCAGGCTGAATTCAAAGGTTATGTTTCATCCTTCTATCAAGAAGGAAAGCCTTATTATCATCGAAGAAAATTCAGAAGATACTAAGAAAGAGGTTAAAAGATAGACCCTGGCATCTTCTTCACATAGGTTAGAGGAGGAATCTAAAGAACAAAGGAAAATACATGAGAAAGGAAAACAAATTGCACAATATTCAAGGGAACCTGTAACTAGGCAAACCACAAGATCAGTTTCAATCACTAAATCTACACTCAAAGGCACATATGATGATGAGAAAAATTATTCCTTTCTAGAAATACACCAGTTACAAGATGTTCCAAAAACCATAGAATCAGAGAGCACCGAAGAAGAGGATATTAGCATTGGGTTTTCCTCAAAATATGAAATTAAATTAAGGAAACCCCAAGCCTCCATAGATTTGAACCTACCTTCTCCAGTAGAAGAACATCCTGACTTCAGGGTAGAAGCTAGAAAAAAGAAAGACAGGATAAAAGACCTGCAGGGTATTATCACGAAGCTGAGGAAATAAAATTACTTTGTAGAACAATGGAATGAAAAACAACAGGAAAAGATATAAGAATTAAAAAGGAAGAGGAAAGAGCAAAAGGCCTTGCTAAAGGAGGTAAGATAATAAAATATAAGACTGTATTGGCATAATGTGGTGTTGACAACTAAGCTAAAATAGAGGGACACCAGAGCTTCATCAATTATTATACAATGAAATCCCAAGGAAATCCTGCCACAATTTTTTATTGCTTGAGGCTATTACTAAGATAGTGAAGCTGAGCATTTTGGTTATTAGTGTTTCGTTCAAATAGAACTTTTTTGTATCTCAGATGAACTAGCTCAGCAACCTAGCGTTCCTCTTTTTGTGGGATTTGTAAAGCCTTATTAAACTATTACCAAGTCTATTTTCAAATTAATTGTTAATAACACTACATTACAGGCATTAGAAGTGTTTTTATGATCATTTCTCTCCTAGGAAATAGTCATTCGATATTATCCTATCTTAAGTTGTAATCTAAAAAATAGGATCTGCAGGAATGTTTTGTGCTTTAAAAAGACATTGAAAAGACTGTATTAGGGTCGATCAGTTGGGGAATCAAGTGCTATTTTTTGTAAAGAATCCTCTATGAGGCAAAGACAATATTTTCATATTAGCACTAAATGGAAAAGGCATTTTGATGGTCAGAAATTCTTTCATGTTATTATCTTCTTCTTTTTCTTACTTGAATGCATTTTATCTGTTGCAAAGCATATGATCTCTTGGTTGTGAGTAACACAGTGAAAATTTTGTTGTTTTTGTTCATAATTAAKATTGCTTTCAAGTACYATGTTCTTATTTCTTAATGATATTTGGGAATGMGAAATCCATGTGTGAGTGGACAAATTGAATACTCATATATATTYCTTTCTTTATTTAATTTTACCATCTGATTTATCAAAGTTCCTTTCWTTTACTAAGCCACTGAGATGTTTATTTTCCTTTTACATKAAGCCTTATATCTTTATTGTATCCTTGAGCCAAATTTCAACCATTTTCTAAATCCTATTCAAAAAACCTTTTTWAAAATATCATTGCAATAACTTGATGATGCTCTAGCTTTCCCTCTCACATTCAAGTGCAATTTTAGGGACTAACACCTTTTGGCGTCRTTGTCGGGGACGAAGGAATGAAGATATTTTCYCTGGGAGAATGACAAAGATCAGATCTAAATCTTGATGGTGGAAAAAAAWTTGGACATTTACATGAGACTGTGTATTTTTCACCCAGAGACTCCTCTACAGTAATTCTGGCTCCTAAAAGAGAAGGTAAAGGACTTAAACCTCCTCCAACTTTATCATCATCCACAAAGAATCAAGTGACCAGAAAAAAACCAGATCCTAAGCCTGTTCTAGTAGTGTCTGATCCTGAAAAGCTATTGACAAAATCTAAAAATAATATAGGACAATCCTCTTCTTCAAAAGATAAATCTTCTTCTACATGTGCTAAAGGACAATCTTCTGAACCTGTTAATATCCCTCCAAATAAATAAATTGTACTTGAGATTGAAACAAAGCCTATTATTGAATCTCCCGCTGTATCCTTTCCTTCAACTATCTCTTAATTGAATTTATACCAATGGAAATTATTTGTTGAGCTCATTGAAGAAGAACAAACAAATACCTTATTCATAGCTGAAGCTCTGAGATATTTTCCCAAAGATACTAAAAGTGAACCTGATACACTTTTATCATCATCACCCCAATCTAGTTCTTCTGAAGAGGTTAAACCACATTATTATTCCTTTGAAAATCCTTTGTTTCTGGAACCTTCATCCTTTCCTTATTCAGAAAAGAAACCTCATATTTCATCAGTTGATGATCAAAATCTCATATCATCCCAACTAAGTTGCTCTACCCAAGGAACCGTTTCTCTTTCTACATCACCAGTTTTGCCTATTCCTACAGTTCAAGCACCCATTGTCATAAATATGGTTGTAAATAGGATGGATGCAATTGTTGCAGCCAGATATGCACCATTAAATTTACCACAAGTATTGTATGCCTTCCCACCTAATGATTATATGAATTATTTTCCAAGATTCAATGGAGAGGGAAAAGTCACTGTTGAAGAACACTTACACTCTTTCTATAGTTTTGCAGATAATTTTAATGTGGAGCATAAAAATGTTTGGTTGAGACATTTTGTGCAAATTTTAGATGGAGAAGCAAGGAAATGGTTTAGAATTCTACCTCCTAATTCAATTGTTGATATTGATGCACTAGATGATACCTTTTTGAGACATTAGGGAGATAAGAAAGACTACTTGTATTATATCACTGAGTTTGGTGCTTTGAAAAGAAAACAAGGAGAAAAGAGAAATCAATGTTCCTCAATTTTTTCCCGGAGAAATGAGAAATCAATAAGATTAGAAGGTTTTGCCTCCTTTTCAAAATAATGCAGTGGAAGAAGTTGATGAAATTCATGACACTGAGGAAGATTTCACAGTTCATTTAAATGGTACAGAATTATCTCCTACTCATCTGACACAAAAAAGATTATGAGGATGATCTTATAATGAATCAGTTTGAGGAAGAATATGTTGAAGAGATTTCTTAGAAATAACCTAAAAGGAAAAAAGTATGATCTCAGATCTAGATCAAATGGATCAAAAACAGATATACCTCTTCAAACAAAAAAGACAAATGCTCCAGTCAAATTAGGGATTAGTAAAGAAGGTTATGGGATTAAAATTGATCACCAACAAAAGCAACCTGTCAAGGTTAGTACTACAGAGGGGAAGGAATCTGAGAAGTAAGTTTCTACTTTCAGTTTGGAAAACGAAATCAATAAAATAAAAATCCTCATACCTCTGGTAGAATTGATGAAAACTTATCCTTTTAGAAAATCTATCCTGAAAGCATTATAGCCTCCTTTT